>JAHBCN010010669.1:0-31108 GCA_019359885.1 Listronotus oregonensis | reverse complement strand
CAATTACCCAAACACATCTCAATTGTTCAATGGTTACTCAAATTCCCCCATTATCAAAACCTCCCTAATCGCCTGTTTAAAAATACATCAAAATTTTGGGGCCTTTAAAAACACAATAAAAAAGTAAATAAAAAAAAAAAAAAATTTTAAAATAAAAAAAAAAAGAAGGAATATATACCCAAATACAAAATAAATTGGTGGAAATAAAAATTTCCCCAAAAAACCCTTTCTTTTTAATTTTTTTATCGTATTATTTAATCATGCATCTTTTGGCTGTAAGATGAAATAATGTACCAAATATTAAAGCATCTAATTTTCTTTTTTATTTTTATTGTCAAAATAAAGAAATCCGTTTTTAACAAATTTTGATTTTTATTTTTTTTAATTTTGGAATTAAAAATTTTTTTTTGGGGTTTCAGTTGGCATTAAAAATTTTTTTAAATGCAACTGCATCATTTTGGCTGTGAGTCACTTTATACTTGGAATACTATAAAGAAATAATTATTGGTTTAACTATTATTTTCATTGTAGTCAGGTATTAAAATAAAAAAAATTAATTTTCCCCACGTTTTTAAGACCCAAAAATTTTGGGGAAGTTAAAATGGGAAATAATCAAATTTTGCTAATACGGGGGTAAACTTTTCTGCACGTAAAAATTTTTTTTTTTTTTTTGCATCAGCAGGCGAACTCGTTAAACATAGAGGAAAATTTTTTCCTGTTATAAAAAAATCTTTTTAAAACCCGATCCGTATGTTTTCTCGGCTATTCGGATTTTCGAAGGCTAGTTGGGTAAAAAAAAAAGCCAGCCAGAGTCTTCAGCTTGTTTTCTTTCTATCCTATAAATTTTTAAAATTATCTTTGTTTGTTCCTTATTTTTTCTTTTATTTTGATCTTTGAATATCCGCAAATTTTGTTTTTTTTGTGTTTATTTTCAAGTTTTTTAATTATTTAAAACATGTAATTACTTAAGTGTTTTTAATCTTTAATAAAAATTAAATTATTTAAATTTGGTGTTTTGGTTTGGGGTTTAAGTTTTAAAATGGACCCAATTTTTATATATTTTGTGAAGAGCACAACTTTGGGGAAAAAAAAAATCTTGTCAAACCCATCAGTGTTTTAAATGTATTTTAACTGGGGAAAATTTTTGTGCATATTTTTAAATATTTTTGACATTAAAATTTAAAATAAACAATTATAATTTTTGCGTTTTTATTCTTTTCCCCCAAAATTTCCTTTTTTAAAATATTTTAATTTTGACCAAGTTTTATTTTTTGAAAAAACAAAACCCTTTTTTGGTTTTCCTTTAAAAGTATAATTATTTATATATTTCCACCAAATTTACATTTCTTAATAAAATTTATAAAAAAAACCCTTTAAAACTACATTCCCAAAAAAATCATTACTTCTTTTTTTTATAAGACTAAGTGTAAACATTTCTAGGGTAAATCGAATATCTCTTAAAAGAAGCTATCAAGATGAACAAAAAAATTTAAAAGTTAAAAAAACAAGGCTTCAATTTTTTTTAATAAAAAAATCGTACTACAGTCAATCTTTCCATAGATTGGGCATTTTTCCACATTTTCACAAAGCAATAGTTTTTTTGTTGAATAATATAATATATTTCCGGTACCGAAGTTTAACGAGCCACTTAGGAAAAAAAATATAGAGACCAATTAGTAATAAGAAGAAAGAATCAACTTATTTCTTGTCTATTTCTATCTCTATTAAATTACAGGGTCCCCTTTTAAAAAATTACGTTTTTGTGACCAAAATGACTTTGCCGTTATTTTTTGATCCCTTTTTGCTTTTAATGTGACATAAAACAAAAAACAAGAATGGCAATCCTATTTCTCCAAAACTAATCAAATATTCAGAAATTTAATATTAGCATATTGTTGCGATTTGTTTGGGTTAAGAACATTTTACAATTTAACCCAATCTCAATATTTACATTTTTAGATATTAAATAGTAATCTAACACACCTTATACAGTTTATTTTTGCAGTTTTTCTTCTAACTTAAAAAGCAATGTAATATTTCTAGCCATACTAAAAAAATATTTACTTTCTAATGTTTTCTTTTTCTTAGCTTCTGTCTACAAAAACAACATTCTTTTGTCTTATTTTAAAATTCTAAAGTGATTCTGAACTTTTGCCAATTCCTAATTACCGTGTTTCCTTATTTCCAGTGATACTTTACTTTTTCTTTTAGGAAATTAACTTTTACACTAACAAAACGATGCAAAAAAATCTAGGGAATTGGGGATAATGAGCTAAAAAATAAGTAAATAAGAAACATACAATTTTACCGCAGTTCAGCCCAATTAGTAGATACACAAGTATTATGTTTTAATTTTTCAGGAAACGTTAGAGTAGTTATAAAGGGTTTTCCAATAAGAGGTGTTATTTTAATATTCAAAGAAAAATGCCATTTTTTAAGATAAATGATCGGATATTTATTACATTATGAAGAGGAAGGTATGCCGTTTATAATGGAAAATAACATCAGCCAAATGACTACCACGAGCACGCCTACAGGACCATATTCTTTCATGAAATTTTCCGAAACCAAATCGAAATAGCTGCCCATGTCCTCGATAACCTAACGAATTTTTCTTTGAGGTCTTGAATAAATGGGTTTGGCGAGACCTTCTCTTTCTGTGGCCCCCAAAGGATCACAAGATTTTGGGTGGCCAATTGGATCACCCTCGAGAGAAACGGGGGCGGGAAACTTTTCCCCGTAAAAAAATCAATGGTTCGGCTTGTGGGACGTAGGGTCTTGTTGAAAGTAAAGTTGTTCAGATAATACCATCCAACTGGACCGTTTATTTCAACAAGACGGCGCTACGTCCAACCATTGATTTTTACGGGAAAAGTTTCCCCCCTGTTATCTATCGAAGAGGGAAAAAACTGGCCCCAAGATCTTGTGTTCCCTTTCAACTTCTTCCTTTGGGGCCACGTAAAAGAGAAGGTTACCACACCAACGTCATTAAGACCTCAAAGAGGGAATTCGTGGGTATCGGGACATAGGGCAGCTTTTTTGGTCATTTGGCTGATGTTATTTTTCATTATTAACGGTTCACCTTATAATTAATAAAATCGATCATTTATCTTAAAAAATGGCATTTTTCTTTGAATATCAAAATAACACCTCTTATTGGAAAACCCTTTAGATTATTGTTTAATAAATGCTTATTTTGTGACCTGCTTAAAAAAACCCAAAATATTGCTGCCATACAAAGTGACCAGCAAAATCTTAAATATTATTGGTCGTATGTACAGGGTGGCTAACAAAGAATGCGAGGTACTGTATCTGGGAACTAATTCATCGTGAAGGTCTGCGGCAAGAGAAAAACTTGGAAAATATTTTCAAGTTTCTGAAATGGCCGCTAGGGGGCGTAACTGCAATGTTGAATCTAAAAGTGATGTTTCTGGGGGTGTTTAAAGGTTTTCGTAAAAAACACCCTGTATCTTCAAAACGGTTGAGCTGATTTTAACAAACTTGGGCTAGTTGAAAAGATGAAAAGAGCTTTTCTTGGGCTATTAAAGTTATAATATTTAAAGTTTTGTTAGTTCAACATTTCGCCGCTAGAGGGCTTTTTTCGACATTCCGATAGAAATGGTTAATTTTCTGAAAAAAATTTAATGCATTGGTATGACTTTTTTTCTTAAAAAAATAATGCCTATACAAGCTCGCGAATACCGCATCTTGATATCTTCTTTCTAACCTAAAATTTAGGCCAAAGGAAATTTTATACTAAAATGTTTTTCCAAACTTAATTTTCTGAAATTCTTTTTATTATGTAGGTTGTGGCCCTAAAAAGGACTGATTTAAAAAAAGAAAGGTTCTTAATGCATCCGTAAATACTTGAAATGCCGACCATCACGCTCTATGCATTTCTGAAGCCTCTCATGGGTAGACAAACTGCAACTTTAATTTCATTTTTTATTGCCTTACGAATTCGAAATTCGTTTTTTCATATCTTTTCTGGTCATAGGTTGGATGTGTAACACGATGTCCTTTAACCGCCCCCACAAATAAAAATCAAGACAAGTTAAGTCTGGTGATCGCGGAGGCCATGAAAACATACTTCCTCTTCCAATCCACCGCTGTTGAAATACTGCATTAATATGCTCTCGCACAATAATAGCAAAATGTGGTGGAAAACCATCCAACTGCAAAAACAAGTTTTGCCGTTTTTCCAGTGGCACATCTTTCAACAACAACGGTAGTTGATTATCCACAAAGTCAAGAAAGAAATTGCCATTTGGGGATTGCTCTAAAAAATACGGCCCAATAATTCTGCCTCCCAGTCCCCCAACATCACTTTTTTAAAAAAATCCAACGCCCTTGGTGCTGAACTTCACGCAACCAATAAAAATTTTTTTTCAGGCCAGTAATGCATACTGTGCATTTTTGATTTTCTCCCGTTTTTTAAAAAGGGGGGCTTCATCGGTCCAAATAATTTGAAATCAAAATTATCTATTTTCGCGTATCATGCGTAACATCCAGGGGTTTAAAACCCCCAAACCCCTCCGATAAAAGGGTCTTCCTAGAGCTTTAAAAAAAGAAAAAAAATTTTAAAAAAAAGTTAAATATAAAATAATACTACTAAAACTTACCTCTGGTCCTTCAAAAATATTTTGTTATGTGATATGCCCAAAAAAAAGGGGAAAAAATGCTTTTGTGCTAACATGATTTTTTCCCTTTTTTATATATCCCAGTCCCCCGTTTATATTTTTTTTTTTTTCCAATTCCAGTTATTTTGCAATTAATAATTATTTTAATAAACTACTATTTAAATATTATGCATTTTGAAACCATCAAAAGTTACTAAACATTTGCACAGGATTTTCCAATATTTTCCACATTTGCTTCAGCGAGCGGGGCATGCCAATTATTCTACACTATTGGCGTGTGCACCCTTTGTGCAATTGCTGCCATGCCCCCCAAAATTTTATTCATTACTAGACAGCAGTGGCGCTGGGGGGTTTTAAAAAAAAAAGGGGGGTTGAAATTTAAAAATTTTGGTTTTTTTAAAAAAAATAATAAATAAATTACCACAATTAATGAAAATAAATAGACTTACAAAAACAAAAAAAAAAAACTGGGTAATTGTCTCAAAAAGTTGCCCCCCCCTCCGATTTTGACCACATTTGGTAGGGGGGGGTTTTTTTTTGGGGCCCCGCTGATTACGAAAAAAAAAAAATTTTTTTTTCGGTAACGTTTTTTTTTTCGAGATATTCATCATCAATGTTTAAAATCAAACTAACCTTATTTAGACTATTCCTCTTTCTTTTTTCCACAGAATTCTTGATTTTTACACTACAATAACACACAATATTTCACAAACACATTTTAAAAAATTGTTTTTATATTTATTTTACAACTTTTTTCCATTTAATTGCAAACATGCACTTTCACACACACCAACTTGTCTGCATCCATGTATACAATAGTTATAAGCAAATATGGCTGCTGCCTTTGAACTTGAAAGTTCTTAATTTAATGGAAAAAATATGAAAAATAAACAAAAAAAAAAAGGGTTTTAAAAAAAGGGGTTTATAAAATATTGTATACCACTTTAGTGCAAAAATCAAGAATTGTGTACAAAAAGAAGGCAGAATATAGTGAAAATGAGGTTAGTTGTAGTATGCGACGCGACGCGCGATTAAATTAATGATATTTTAGCGAGAGCCGTCAAGTTATTTTAATAATATTGTTTTTATTTCCAGATAATATAGATACAGATTTTTAAATAAATTTAAAAAAAGGTGTAACTATGTAATCATTGACATATATTTTTTTAAATTTTATTTTAAAACTTTTTTGGGGGTTGCGCAAACCTGCAAACCTAAGGAAGAGCCGCCACTGCTAGACAGCTCATTATACCTTTTATGTAAAAAAGGGGGTTTGGTATCATGTCACCAAAAAAAAAATTAAATTTTTCACAAATAGAAATGCGATTTCCATTGGGAGGTGCATGCGAGCGGCGGTCAAATAACCATTTTCTTTTTTTTTCTTAGGGTTAACTATCAACCCTTAAAAAGTCATGCGGTACCAAATCATTGGACCTAACCTGTCACCATTTTATTTCCTACTAATTTATTTTAAGTAGTAACAGCAGACTTTTAACAAAATCCATTTTGCACATTTTGTATTTTTTTAATATACTTATGAGGTGCATAGGTATTATTTTTATTTATTACTGTCGCCATAGTATTTTGTTACGGTACCGAATCCGAAATTAGATCAAAAGAAAAAAATTTTTTAAGCTAGATGAATTATTGCATAGATTTGCCAAGATTTAAATGTGCTATTTTACTCTATAGCCATGTGTCATGCATCAAAACTTATGAACTTCGGGATATCTAAGAACACAAATTAAAGAAAAAAAAAAAAACCTCCCCCAAAAGAAGCAAAGCCTATAATTTTGTCAAGAGAAACAGAAATGCGGATTTTAAACTTATGTTTCTGAAGTTATTTTGAGTATTAATTATTTATTATAAATGTTTATTAGGATACATGTTGACTTGGGCTGAATACGAGTAAAAAAGAGAAAGATGGATCTTAGGGATACAATTTTACCATGCGAACATTTTTTATATTTAGCAGTTTATTATAAATTTTAGAGTTCGGTAAAAACCTAACAATCACTATGTTTGTCTGTATCCATGCCCATATTTTACAGCCCATTAAAGCTCAATATATTTTCACCGATTTCGGTATACAAGATTTGCAACGTCGTGCTTTTTAACTTTTAAAATTGAAATTTTTTTGATTTTCAAAACGGATCGATTTAAATCGAATTTAGTACAGTAAGAACATTAAACGAAATACACCTTTTGACGATGAATTTTTGGTACTACTATGGACCAGAGGCGTAGCTTCGGAAAATTTTATTCATATTTTTATTAATATTTCGTCATAACTTTTTTGGTATTAATATTATTGACAACTTGGTACATGGTACCCATTCTTATTTTAGTCCTACATAAAAAAGTACTCTTGTAGTAACTCGACAAACTGAAGGTTTTCGAGATATGTTAATTTTAAAATTGAGTGGTAAGAGAAGAGTAGCATTTAAAGTTAAAGACAATAGTTTTTTTTTTTAAAGAGTTTAAAGTGTCCACCTCTTGCTTAAATACCTGCATTTTCTTTGTTTTCTTGACACTTTTTTGGAAAAAAAATGTAATTAATAATAAATATTACCCTTTTCGTGCCACGCAAGTTTAAAATTAAAATATCTCGTAATTGGTTAAGTTTATCGTCTTAAATCAAGAGTATCTTCTACGTACTAAATCATAAAAAATAATTTTACCAAAAAGGCTATGTCGAAATACCAGTAAAACAAGAATAAAACAGCCCAAAGGTACGCCACTGCAACAAGAAGTTTTTATTAAAACTGGTCCAAGTTTTATTCAAATCGAAAAACCCGTTTTGAACATAAAAAGAAAATTATCCTAAAAAATGAGGTCGTTTTGGAGCTATGTTTATATAACATTTTTGTCCGGCCAAGAATCTCCCATTAAGTGATATCCGATGTTTTTTTTAGTACCCTATATACTTACGACTGCATGTATATATAATACATTTTTCTAATTAGATAAAGGGGCAGCAAGCACCAAACTGCAATAAAAAAAGGATAATAGCGGCAACTATTTATTTCCTGCTGGAATTGAGGTTTCAAAAATAAGTGCTGATGTTGAAAAAATGAAGTATTCGTCAAGATGGTGTCCCCGGCGACACCGAGAATAATACTTTCCAGTTTGCTGAACTTACAGCATTTTGTACCTATCAGGGAACACTTTGCCAGGCAGGATGTAGAAAGATGAGCAGCAAGAGTCGTAAGATGGGGACCAAGACAAACTAAAAGGAGCGTTGGCAGATCTCAAAGACGATGGGCTGATGATATAAGAAATATTGTTGGCAAAGGATGGATAAGATTGGCACAGGACAGGGAAACATGGAAGAATATTCAAGAGGCCTATGCCCAGGAGTGGATTAGTAAAGGCTGAAAAAAAAAAGAAGAAAGAAGGGAACACTAAAGAAAATCTTTTTCTTAATGATACAGTATTTTCCATAACGTGCTTCCTTTTTTTACCACGTCTTCGGCGAACCGTTTTTCGGCAATAGTGCAGCAGTAAAAAACACAAAACCACACAGAATCAATCTCTTTTTGTGACACTATTATAGTTTTATTCCAGATGCTAATGCATTTACATATAGTATCACTGCCATTTTGTAGCACCAAACTATTAAAAACTATGGATTAGAAATTGGTTGTTTGTTATTAGCTATTTAAAGAGATTACTTTTGCTCTGTGGTCTAGGTAATCCAAGCTTACATTTTTCTTGAATGTATAAACTGGTCTGACTCTTAGCTGGTTTATAGCTTTCATTTTACAAAAATGGATTTCACAAATTTCATATATTATATATTTTTAGGTACCAGAACAAAATGCTGGAGATAGCAGAGAAAGAGTTAGAAGATTTGCCTTTGACTATTGTCTTTCCGAGGACGTTACTCAGCAGCAAGTGGGTATACATTTTATCTCTTTATAATTGACAATACCTATTTATGTACTGACCCAGATTAACCTGAATGATGCAACTCAAATTTTGTTTTTTTTTTGTAAAAATATAATAGTTACACAAAATCGTACCATCTAAAAATATTTTAAACTGTTTGCGTTTTCATAATTAACCAAATCGTGGGTTAATACTAAACCGTTGTCTATTCATTTTCTTATTCTTATCTTTTTTACTTTCTTTTTAAAATAATATTACTTATTACGATTATTAATTTAATATTATAGCTTAGATGAAAAATGACATCGCAAAAGACGTATAATAAATATTAATATAAGTACTTTAATAGTTTCTAAATACTTAATTTAAAAGAATCACTCTAAGAAGTCTAGGGTCTAGTTTTAAATTTAAATTATGTTGAAATTTTTTATGTCTAATGCTATTTAGGGATGGTTAAAAGAGATGAAATAGTATAGTTTTTTGAATTATAGGGAAAAAAAAAATAAAGTATTTATAAACTAAAAACAAATTAAATCAATTTTTAACGTTTTAAAGATTTAAAAATATTGAATTTAGGACTTTATATTTTATACATTGTATTAAACTGACAAAATGTCAACATTATAATAGACTTTTAGCGGAAATGTTATTATGTTAAGTAATAACCTATTTTTAAAAGTAAAAACTAATATTTTAATAAAAATACAAGATTTAAATGTAAATCTAACTAAATTAAAAAAATTCTGTCAGCACCAGAACTTCATTCGAAAACTTCCCCAATTTTTAAAGGTAGGAAAATAGATTGAAAAACATAAGTACTCTTCATTCATA
This sequence comes from Listronotus oregonensis, assembly GCA_019359885.1. NCBI lineage: Eukaryota > Metazoa > Arthropoda > Insecta > Coleoptera > Curculionidae > Listronotus > Listronotus oregonensis. The sequence continues at coordinate 21,746 of JAHBCN010010669.1, read as the reverse complement.
TTGCAAAAGATTTACGGATTATCCTTTAATATAAAAAAGAGCAGGGGAAATACAAAAAAATTTCCCCTTTAAAAAAAATATTGAATACTATTGCAAGAATGATGCAGGTACTCTAAAGAATACAATATTAAAAATTTACTATTTTATGGACATATCCTTTAAAAAAGCTTAAATGGTAAAAAAACCTGCTTCAAAGTTATCAGGACAAGAGAAAATTAATTCGAAAGCTTTATCTACCAAATATGTCCCGAAAGTATTCCTAAACATGCTGGGAAAAAAATATCGATAAACATAAATTCAAGGTTTTACCTGGACTCATTTAAACTTATTTGGTGGGAAATGAGGCCTGAACTAAAAGTTAATTATTTACAAAAAAAAATTAAAAACGACACTTACACCCGGTCTTCTAAAGCTTTTATATTAACGGGCCCCGGTCAAACAAATTTAAAACCATGTTTTATCAGAAAATAAAAACCGCTGTCGCCAAAATCTTGTGTCTTGAGTTTTGGCACATTTAATTCTCCCAATGCACAAGACTATGAAGACTTGATCTATGTAAAAACGCCTCTAGCTATGATGTAATTTTTTTTTTCATTTGTTCGTAAGCCTTATTGGTCAGTTGTAAATTGGAGTCATAGCAGAACTACATTGACAATAACTGTGTAAGTAAAAATGTCTTAAAAAGTTTAAAAAATTAAATACTCATTTTTTTGGTTTTTGTTCAAATAAGGCCGAAACCCTGCTGTCGAAAGGACTTTATGGAAGTTTTTCTAAGAACCCCAAACGATTATTTACAAGTCAAAAATTTTTGCTCCCAATAAAATGTTATTTAAGACACCAACACAAAATACAGGGGGGATTTTTTCCAAAATCGCCCAGATAAGGGTTTTTTAAATTTGACGATTTTCGCGTTGTTTAATATTATTTTTGGGAAGGTGTTAGTCCAATATTAGGTAAATTTAATAATGCATCTTAAAGACAATACAATTCTCTTGTTTATTTTTTAAGTATTTCTAAAAAAAAAAATAAAAATCAATAACCTGTTTTCGAGACTCTCAAAAAATATTTTTTTTTAAAAAACTGAATTTTGAGAAAAAAACAAGTCATCCCACTTGACTCCTCTTCTTTTTTGTAAGACTAAAAAAAAAAACATTTCTATGCCTGCGAATTATGTAAAGGTAAAGTCAAAAATATTATGAATAACTGTTAATTTCTTCCATTGTTTTTATTCTTTTATGTAAAGACTAAACCACTTTCCAAAGAAATGTAATCAAATGTCACCAGGAACAAAAACATGTTTTGGCTCTTTAGTTGTTTGGAAATGCCTCGATTTTCTAAATATTTGTAAAGCGCTGTTAGTTTTATAGACGGTTTTATGATATTCACTTGAAAATGAAACGAACTATTAGCTAATCGTTTTCAATAAGTTTCTGTGATTCACTTCTATTATTATGTGAAGAAACACATGATTGACGTTTATTTAAAAAACTTTTCTAAAAATATCGGTTGTTTATTTGGATTTTTAAATAGTCACTTTATAACTTATATTTTTATAAAGATAATATATTTTTGTGGTCCAGAAAATCAATCGTGGTATGCAATGGAAAGCATATAACGTGAATGCCAATTTTTAATGAAATAATGATTTCATAACTTTTATTATAAAAAAACAATGATTAATTTAAACTGTTTTTATAAGACAATATTCTGGAAAATAAAACGAGAAGTCAGCTGTCCTTTTTTTAAATCTAAGAGTTTTAAATAATCGTTAAAAAATTTTTGGTTTTTTTGGGAAGGGGAGGGCTGTGGATTCAGGAAATAGGCTATTTGGGCTACTTTTTTAATTTTTTTTTTTTTAAATAAGTCCTTTACAAAATTACAAATACTGTTTTTTCGGAATAATATGATTTTATATGGGTAGGCTTCCCCATACCTAAGGCTGGCTTTAGTGCTCGACCAACGCGACGGTCAGCGTTTACAATAGTCGAACGTAGCTGTGTCAGTGAAAATATATACTATTTATCATAAAAAATGGTACACCAAGAAGCACTAAATTTATTTTATTGAAATTCAGCAAAAATGTTTATTTAGTGCCTCTGTGTAATTGATGAAAATTTCAAGCAGAACAAAAAACGACTTGGGTATTTTTTGCGTCTTTTTTTGAATAAACCATTTCTTATTAATTCATTTTGTATCAACAGTATTTATTATAAATTGTTAAATTTGTTATATGGGTTTTCCGGGCTTCTCTGCCGTGGTCTCTTGGTATTTCTACCTGATTTTAACTACATTATATGGGTTTTCCGGGCTTCTTTGCCGTGGTCTCTTGGTATTTCTACCTGATTTTAACTGCATTATATGGGTTTTCCGGGCTTCTTTGCCGTGGTCTCTTGGTATTTCTACCTGATGGCCGTGAAAGCTTACACACTTCGATGAAATGCCTATACGGGGAGGAAATATCAAGACTTATTCGACGACTGGAAGGATTAAGAAAGAAGAAAGCTCAACTGTTGTATTCACTAACCTTCTTACTACGCTGTCGTGATTCTAAAGTCATTCCGAAGTTCCTTAGGTTAAGTGGGTGTTTAATTCTGCTCAATCGCATAGGATATTCCAACGTACCGAACACGCTTTATTACGTGAACGGATACACCAGTCCCGACGCGATTTGGCCCGAACAGATAATGAGTTATTCTCCCTAACCTTAAAATTAGGAAACTCACTCCACCGGTGTGATTGGGACAAAATCGACAACCTTACTTACAAAACCATGGAGACACAAATGATTGCAGCAATCAGTAGGCAAAAGAAGAAGTTTGAAAATCTCCAACCTCAACCAACATTGGACGAAGGCCTAGACAGCCAGAAAACATAAAAAAAAGGCCGTGAAAGCTTACACACTTCGATGTTAAATTTGTGTTAGTTGGTTTGGTTAAACATTTTAAAATGCCACCGGTACGAAGGTGTGCAAATTTTAGGCAACTAAGCCAGTTTGAAAGTGGTCGTATTGTGGGAATACGTGAAGCTGTGTGGACTTTCATTTCGGGAGATAAACCGTCGTGTAAATCGGGGTTTGCATACAATATTGTTGTGTTGTCGAGCATGGTTTCGAGAACATCGAACACAAAGAATTCGGGGCTCTGGACGAAGGAGAAATACCAATCCACGTCAGGACCGGTACCTAAGAATTCTAGCCTTAAGAAATCGTTTCGAATCAACGAGGACCGTTGGTGATAAATGGTTTCGTGTAGCTGGAAGAGTGATTACTATGTCATCTTTTTATCGAAGAATAAGGGCTTTTGGGCTACATTCTTACCACCCCCACTTGGTGCTTCCATTGACCCGTGAGCATAGAACAGACAGACTTGAATGGTGCCGCCAAAGAGCTTAACTGGAACCAAGAATGGCATTCGGTAATCTTCTCAGATGAATCTTGGTTCTGCCTTGGGATGCACGATGGTCGACAACGAGTTAGAAGGATGCGTGGAGAAAGACGAAATTTGGCTTTTTCTGTTGAACGTCACGTAGCAAGAACAGTAGGATGGGATGCTATTCCTCAAGAGGACATAGACCATCTCATTTTTAGCATGCCAAGACGTCTACATGACTGTATAAATTCCAGAGGCGGACCCACACATTATTAAGAAAAGTAAGGTTTTAAGGTTTGATACTAAAATGATTATAATTTGTAATATTACATTGGCTAAACATGTATGCTTAATTTAAATAAAATAAATTTATTGCTTCTTGGTGTACCATTTTTTATGATAAATAGTATATAATAAAATACAGTGCAGAGCGCGTAACATCTGTTAATCGTACATTAATATAGCTACGTTCGCTTTGTCAGCGATGACTGTCGGTCGAGTACTAAATCCGGACTACTCCGATGAGAACTTTAATGATTATTTTGGGTAACCTAGTTGCAATAAAAATCTACACATGAACCAAGTGACAAAGGAAGTTAAACACCTAATATCCTTCATTCCATTTTTAACTATTTTGTAACCGTCTTTATTGTCCAGTAAAAAATAATTACATTTTCAACCTTATCTACCTCTTATTTTACCGGTTTTTTCGACTATTTTTGGGCCTGTCTAATGCAAATTTAACAAATTTTTGCTTACATTTGTGACATTAACATTTAAGTAAAAAAGGTAAAGAATTTGATCGAATCCTTCAATATAGTACCTCTATTTTTATTTGCTATTACCCATATTAGGTTTTTTAATAAAACTATTATTAGGTAGATATGTTCTATATCAGTGGTCCCCAACCTGTCGGTGGTCCGTAAGGATCCTAAAGATTCATCCATAAGCCTTAGATAATGCTTTGGAATTGGGCATAAAAATAGCAAGCATAATTAAAAATAGTGTATCTTTTCAAAAAACTGTGTCCTGACTGGTGGACAAATCGTTGTTATTTCATACCGAAGTCCGTTGGCATTCTAAAGAAAACATGTTGGCCCGGAAAAAATGCAATTATTTTTGATCAAGGAAAAAATTAATGATTGGTTGACACAATTTTTTTATTCCTTAAGATTCAAGCCTATCTTCAGAAGATTTTTCGCAATTAAAATAATTAAATTTGCCGTCACAGGTTTTTGAGAATGAAAAAATAATTTGACAAGGTCAATATTATTGTATGTAAAATCGAGTAGTGTACAGAGAAAATCAACATAAGTGAATAATGAAAGATGTTTATTTACTGAATGCCATGCTGATAAAAAAAAATCATTTCAAATGACATTGATTTTTTTTCAATTCTTGGTGCTGGATTTTATTATGGCATTTCTAGACACACAGACTACCACCATTAACATCTGGGCAATATCATCCAGACGTCCTATAGTTAATTACGGAAACCGACAGAGCTACTTAAAGAAATAACTAAATTTAAATTTTCGGTGGTTGCAGACGTTCCTTATATGGCCAAAGTGATAACGTAAGTTCTTTTAAAGTAAAAATATCATTTCCCATTTCAATGTGCGGAACATGGTTTTCAGTTCATCTAGTTTTAATTTTCACTACATATTTATGTAAGCAGGTATTTTCAAATCTGTTGATAATAAATCGGAAATAGAATATATATTTTAATACAAACAACCACATGCCTGTAACCATGAGTAAAAGCATCAAAGCAAGGACTGTCATGATAAAAACAGGGCCCAAAAATCACAGCGTGTAGTAGTAGTACAGTCGTATTTCTCATTTATTAATAAAACTATTTAAAATATTGTTGAATTTACTAATTTTAATAGATCTTGCTTGCCAACCAAATTTTTTTTACAAAGAGTCTGTGGCAAAAACAATATATGCTTCAGTGGTCCGCCCTTAAAAAAGAGTTGGGAACCACTGAAAAGTCCCTGTTGGGTATTACACGCCAAAGGAATCTTTATGCAATGGAACCGCTTCGGTCCTGATTCCGGGGTAAAGACACAGAGTGTGCTTATCCCTATTGACCCCTACGAACTTGCAGATCACCTAAAATAGAAAAAAATTCCTTAAAAAATCTAAATTCTTTTCTAGGGCCGTTATCAAAATTTTAACAATTGTGGTTTTGCTTATTATTTGGTTTTCATTTAGGTTTGACTTGAAAACAGTTAGAACTGCCACCGAAACGTAGATAAATATTAAAAAAATTGTTATAAGTATTTGAATTCTATTTGGGTTTTTTTTTGTTTCAGGCGAAGTTTAAAGGAATCAATAGGGCTGAGTAAACTTAGTCTCTGAACCCCAGGACCAGGACTGAAGCGGTTCCATTGTACAAAGATTTCTTTGGCGTGTCCAAAAGTATTTCAATATTATTCTTCTTTTTCTCCTTCTTCTTCTTCCCTGGGAGCCGTCTTAATTTACAACCGGAGGCGGCGCAGCCTCTTGGGCTTTTTGTGCCTAATCTCCCATTATCTTTTATACCAACCCTTCGATTAGTCTTGTTCCTTCTACAAGTCTGTATAACCCCGAGACTGGTTGGTTGATATATTCCTGTAGGTTCATTTTTGTTTGCCCAAATAATGCCTGTCTTTTGTGATTCAGCGCTTTACATTCGCACATGATATGGTAGGTTGTTTCTTCCTCCTCGTCGCACATTCTGCAACTTGGGTCCCCATTGTATGAGCCTACCTTGTGTGTCCTCTGAGGTTATCGTGCCCTGTTAGCAGCCCCACTGTTATGGTTAATTGTGGTTGTCTAAGTAGTTCTTCCTTCGTTCTTTTGAAAGCGCCTCTTAGCCTTTTCCATGTCTTATTCTACTGATGCTCCCTCAGTATTTATTGTGTTTTTTTTTCGGTTCCATTCCCTGATTTGCCCTCGTGCTTTGGTTTTGGTCACTTCAAGGGCAGGTTCTGGTCCAAAGTATGGTGTTGATGATCCTTGTTTCGTTAGCTCATCCGCATTTTGGTAGCCTTCTGTTCTCGAATGACCTGGAACCCACAGAAGAGTTACTCTGTTGCGTTCTCAGGACTTGCAGTTTTTTTTGCATTTCCATGTCAGCTTAGACGTTACCTTGGGGTTTACAAGTGCACCCAGTGACGCCTGGCTGTCTGTTATTATGCAGATCCGCTTGTTTTTATAAGCCCTCCTGTTATTTTTTTTGCACAGTGTAGTAAAACATATATATTTGCGATTGAAATACAGAACTGTGTGTCCTAATAAAATGGAGAATTGTGAGTTTCTCATTTCACTGTACATGTCCGCTCCAGTTCCTGCTCGGTTTTGGATCCATCTGTATACCAGATGATTCTGGGATGCGTAATTCTCTATGCCAACCTTATTCAGGTTCTGCTAGTTACGAAGTGCGCCGATCTGCATGTCAAACTTCACCCAACCCGATTCAGGGATCAATGCTGAATAAAGATGGGATCTGTTAGACTATATTACGGGCGATATTGTAGATTAAACAAATATGAGACGCACAAAATAAATCATATGTATTATTATAAAATCAAAATACAAATGACAAATTTTGAGTAACAAAAAATAATCAAACAAACAGCTGTGATATCCTTTTTAATGCCCACTTTCTTGTGATTTTGTATTAGGTCGATTTGCGAGAATACTTATTGCTAAATTTCGTTTATTTTTCTACTTCTTTGCCTGATTTCTGAATTTTATGGGCGCCCTGCTGCTACACTTTTTGATCCCCTTTTCACCCCAGGTCGAGAAATAGATCATATTTATTTTTTTTAACCCTAAATTGACGTTTTTAATAATATTAAATAAGAAGATCTAGATTTTTGCTAGCCATGTCCGCAATATTTTTAAAATTAATCCGCATGCGCCCAACTTCAGTTTTACCATCTACAATTAAATTAGTGACAGTGAAATTTGGCTCAACGAATATTTGGAGCATATCTCAGATACAATCATATTTGCTTGTCAAATTTTGTGTAATGAGTTTGCTTCTAAAGATACTTGTAGTGTGGATTGATGTTAGATGTGAAAAAATCTTTTGAAGCATCGATAATAATTGATAATTCTCCATGTGCTAACTTTGCAAAATACACTTTAAAAAACACCTTATAAATAATTTTCCAACATAAAGACCGAACTTCATATTCATGCTCAAAAACTTTACAAACCTTCACTTGTGAAAATGCCCAAAGAAATATTGAATAATTTAAATAATTTTTAGCTACTCGGCCATTTGCGTGATCTAGGAGTCGCAGTTTGCGATACTTTTTGAAAATTTTAAATATAAAATCCACTAAAGCTCACATGTTAAATGCTTTACATCTTTCTAGAACTATATTCTTAAAAATACGTATTAAGAGCTTGACGATGTTATTTGCAGGAATGCGCGCTGAATCGGGTTGGGAAAGTTTTTAAATCTAAAGGGCGGTATTTTGGCTGTCAATGTGACAAAATACTGATAAGTTGCCTAAATGGTGACTTTCGAAATCCTTTCGATGCGAGAGCGCTGAATGCGGTTGGTATAGGGAATTACGCTTCTGGGATCCCGATCCCGTGGGTGTAATAGTATGGCGTGCCATCGAATATGGAATCGGGAAACGTTTAGTCTTCATTAGGCATAAAAGTATTTGTTATATATAAAAAGTAGTTGAATCCACCTACGTATATATTGTAAGACGATCAAAAAACGATTTTTTAACAACACCCCGTCCGGCGTCCTGTAGACTCATAGATTAAAAACACATTGCCAAGGCTTCCAAGATCGCTTACTCTTTAACCGATCGAACATACGTCCTAAGTATGTTCGATCCTAGGTCGCTGATGTAGCACTCAGAATGAAACACCTCAAGAGGATGTAAACCACGTCATCAGATCAATGCACGTGTCAATAAGTATATAAGAAACCAAGAGTCGTTAACAACATAGCATTTGCCCAAACACCTAATCATGTATAAGCTATTGTGTGCTATATATTGTACGCATAAAATGTATAAAATATATTTTATATAAGTAGGTGTTAACCTTTCTTTATCACCCAGTATATTCGGAAAAAAATAGTTTTAATATATCTGTAACATACTAGACAAAAAATACTCTAATATTTACAAATGTTGTATTTATTGTGTATGTTACGGTGAAAGTTCGAAATTGGTGAATGTCGACATTCACCGGTGAATGTTAAATATAAAAAACTGAACAAAAACTAACCAAAACTAACAACTGTAACATGTACATTAGATCACATATACAATAAAACAATTTCCTTTATGTCAAATATCAACAAACGAATTCAAAAACATATAATATTCTTGGTTATTATGTTTTAGATATTTGAAACCACAGAAGCCATTATCGGCACCTCCCTAAAAAGCCGAAACCATTCTTGCATTCTAGCGTACGGGCAGACCTCATCCGGAAAAACACATACGATGATGGGGATTCCTCATGATCCAGGCTTAACTCCTAGGTTATGTAGAAAAATATTTAAATATTTTGAGGAAGGAGCGTTGAAAGATGAGGCTAGCAGATTGAAAGTAACAGTAAGGTATGACGACTCTAATTGTATCCAGATCGTTTTATTCGAAAAAGTAATACACATTTTGTTATTTACCTGTCCTGAAGTTATACAAAAAACAGGGTTTAAAGAAGGTACTAATAAATAGAAACTTTTTTTTAATGTAATATATAAAAAGAAATCGCATCCGAATAGAATAAATAATGGATACAGGGTCAATATTAATGTGTTCCAATTCTATAAATATTTCAAAGGTTTCTGCTCAAAAAATTTAGCTGTAGTAATGTCCTTCCCCGCAGATTACAAAAAAAAAAGAAAACACAAAGCTTGAGAGTATCAACAAACTTTCGTGACTTTTCTATCTCTATTGATTTTAAGCTTAGTTTTGTTATACGATTTATTACTTAACCGTTTTTAATTTCCCTTTATTTTTATTTACCAAATTTCGCAGAAAATAGAAACATTTAAGAAATTGTGATTTTTGCGACTTACTGTATTCTTCATTAAAATTGTTTGTTTTTCCACTCTAAAGCATGTCATTAGCACCCATATGATTTTAAATAAAAACAAATGTATTTTTTTTATCATTAATAAAACAGAAAAAAAAAAACTGCTTTGGGCCCTGATAACCTGTAACTAAAAGCAAATAATTTCTTGTATAAAAAAAAGAATATACTCTTTTAATTTTTTAATTTTAAAATATTTTAATATGAAATTAAAAGATAAAGAGCTTTTATTTCAATATTTTTGCCACTCAGATTATGATTTCTACGTATTTATTTAAATAAGAATTACTGTTAACAAGATGTTAAACACTGTAAATAAAAAAAAACGCATTTAATTTAAAATTTTATAACAAGTGTTAATAAAATGATTTCTAGTGACGAAAACAAAAAATTAATTTTTTTGAATACAGTATGCAAAATCATGTTTTTTTTAAATTTATATATATATATATATATATATATATATATATATATATATATATATATAAAATATATATAATATATATATATATATATATATATATATATATATATATATATATATATATATATATATATATATATATATATATATATATATATATATATATATATATATATATATATATATATATATATATATATATATATATATATATATATATATATATATATAAAAAGATATATTTTAAAAATATAATATAAAAAACCCAAAAAACTTAATTTTAAATAGTTTTGTCCTATAAGTTTTTTCTACAGTTTAACTCCTTTTTGATTTTTTGTATCAAACTTTTCAAATTTGTCATCACATTAGACACGTTACAAGAGACAAAATGTTTTTTAGGTAATTCAACATATCTGTTTCCGGAAAACTTTATTTAAATATCTCAATAACATAAAAATTACAACTTCCATTTTTTAACCACTGTATTTTGGTTATATAGGTTATATATATATATATATATATATATATATATATATATATATATATATATATATATATATATATATATATATATATATATATATATATATATATATATATATATATATATATATATATATATATATATATATATATATATATATATATATATATATATATATATATATATATATATAGAGTGGGGTTCCTCCATAGAAAAGGAAGTGCCCCCCCAAAAAAAATTTAAAAAAAAAATTTTTTTTTTCATCGGCATTACCCGGGAACCCCCTATTTATTCTACGCTAATACAAAAAAAAGTGTATTAGCCCCCCAACACAAATGACTGAGCCGAAAAGACCATTACGGCCGTTCGACGTTCGACGCCAATCGACCGATCGCACGTGCGCTTATGTAGGCGTGGTTTATGCAATTTCTAGGGAAGATTATGCCAGCGGGCGGAGGGGGCAATGCGTTTATTAATAAAGGGGCGCAACTTTTTACGATACTATTACCTAAAAGATAAACCCACCCCATGAGATAAGCCTTCTCTCGCCCCTGACGTCACTGACGACTATTTCCCAGAAAGGGCGTTTTTTAATTGGCTTCCGATTTCTGTTTAGATGTTAGATGGATTAAGCGCATGATTTATTTATTTTTTAAACGTCATATAATGCCAAAAAACAATAAACGTTAAAAAAAGGGTTTAAAACACTGCTTTCCCAACCGACAAGCAGAATTGTTGTCGTCGAGTGACGTCATGCGCAACGTCGTACAAATTAAAACGCCAAGTGGTTTTATCTTCTAGTAATAGTATCATGCTTTTATGTGCTCCAAAAACCATTTGGTGCTGTTACTGCGACAATTTAGGGGGGGGTTTCAGTTCTTTCATAAAAATGGTCCGTTTTACGGTGAAATATTTGCAAAAAAATTTTAACTCTTTGAGTTTAGAACAAAAAATTGAATTTAAATGTGCGAAAGACCTAGACCTGAAATTTCCTCACACAGACCCCAAATGTAAGTCTAGGGAGTTTAATAGAAAATTCAAAATGAAAATTTATGAAAAGAATGATTGGGTTTTGGATGTGATACAACTAACCGATTGTTTTTTTTTCCTTTTGTTCAGTCGCGGAAACCCCAGAGCCTGCCTGCCAAAAAAATAGAATACTCAGGCTCATATTATCGCTCAGTTGGGGACAGTTTTGGGGGAAGTTGATTTAAGGCAGCAGTTAGATAGTGCATATGGCGCAGTGTTAACAACAAAACGTTGTGTTGGTCTCCAGTTGTTTTTTTTTTTGGTTTTACGACTAGTGCACCCCCATAAATACTTACCACGAGCCGCCCCGAAAAAAATATATATATATATATATATATATATATATATATATATATATATATATATATATATATATATATATATATATATATATATATATATATATATATATATATATATATATATATATATATATGTTGGGCGCAAAAACCCGAAAACGGCCAATGGACGGAAAACGTGGGCCCAAAAGCCATTCTGGTCGACAAATGTCAAAAAATTGCTTTTCGGTAGAGTCTGACCGAAACCGAATGTTCGGCAGTGGCTTCAGTTTCGGCCAAACCGAGACTCACGGGTCAAAAATAAAAATTCCCTAAAATACTGAAATTTTTGGGATTTTTCCCATTATTCTGCATTAATTAGGACATAATATCGAAACACAGTATATTAATTTTGTTGTAATCATTTATTTTAATTTTATCTTTGCTATGGATCATCCGAACGGCGCACTTGCCGCGAGAAACAAAGTTAGGCGAGCGTGCACGACGACTTTTGAAACAGTTTCGGCGCAAAAATTTCGGCCAATTTTGATCGAAACCGAAACTGCCCCAAACTTGATTTTTTGGGGAAACTCGGCCCGAAACCGAAACCGAACTTTCGGTGGGCACTACTTTTTTGGGGTTTAAGGTAGAAGAAGGTGTTTCAAAATAAAAAGCGGCTTTTTATTTTGAAACACGCACTAAATCTGTTTTTAGACGACCAGAACGGGGTTCGGCCACTTTTTCCCTCCATTGGCCGATTTCGGGCTTTGCGCCCAACATATACATCTAAAACTATGACTTATACAATTAATTTGTATATTTACCGAAATCAATCGAAATTTAATAATCGTACACTAGAGTCCCGCTAATCCGAACCCCGATTATCCAAAAATCCGCCTAATCTGAACAGGGCCAGGACAAAAAAATATATAAAATTTATGAACTAGGAAGAGTAAAAAAAACAAGTTATGTTAAGTAACGTCGTACGTTTATTAACAACATCTTTTACATAATATATTTATTTGTTAGACACTTACAAATTATTGACTAGCACAATTTAAAGTCAGTAATCTTTTGACGCAATGCACTACATCAATTTTACATCATCCATTGTTAAATAATAAAGGTGTATTTAGCGCTTGACCATTAACATTTTACACATCAGACGCTAAATATGCCTCAAAAAAAACAATAATATGGCATTATGTGACAACATTCCGCCTAATCCAAATTTTTGCTAATCCCAACAGGGTTTGGTCCCAAGTATTTTGGATTAGCGGGCCTCTAGTGTATTTTGTATATATTTTTTTAAATATTAACTCCCCAAAAGTTTTTTTTACCTTTGTCTTTTGTTGTATCGGGATCTTAAAAATATGTATCGTAATTGTAACCCTTGACGGTAGCATTTCTGTTCTTTATATAGCTATTATGGTTGTATTCCAAAAAAAAAACTATAATCAGTTTCATCATATAGTACACATTTTTTGTTTGTTTGTTGCGTTCATATTGTTAAGGTCAGAATTGTCGAAATGTGTGTAAACAAAGAAATAAGTAATTGTTTCTTTAATAAACTATGGGAAACATGTTGAATAATATAACAATGTGACATACATAATGAGCCCCTTGCATTAAATTTATTTTGATCCAAAGACCCGTCAAATATCTTTCTTTGCCTATCAAAGAACCGTCTCCCAATTATTTTTCAGAAAAAAAAGTTTTGGCGTAATTACCATTTAAAGTTCACGTCTGGCCCTTTAAATTTGACGTCAGAGCATAAAGCGGGTAACGACAGTAGGGTTTCCGAGCTCCCATATCATTTCGGATATCAAAACAAAAATTTAAAATAAGAATAATGTAAACTACACTAGTAATTCTTATAAATATTAAATAAACAAATTTAACAAAATTAAAACATACAGAAAATGAAATAACAATTCTTTAAAACAAACAAATTTCAAAATATAAAAACAAAATATAATTTAAAATGTTAAAACAAATAAGTCTTTTTTTGAACTATGTATTATATATACTTAATGTACAGCTGCATGAGAGCGTGGATAATAAATATATGATTATATTTTTGGTGCATTAGCCTATATTTAAAAAAAATGTCAATATTTTACCTAAATCGCTATACCTCTCAAAAAAAGTATACACTCTACCAATGATCGATATTCATTTTTGACTCTACACTACATACAAAAAAATAATTTAACAACACTTATTAAAAATAATATGGAAATTTAATTATTAGCATTCACCCCCTTAAAATATCTTTTAAACTTGATTCGCTAAGTGTTTTATGTCAACAGAAGCTTAAGCTGAGTAAATTTGGCTGGAATTCTTGTATCTATTCGTTAAATATTAAAAAAAGTAATCGTAAACTAACGATTAGAATTTTTAAAAAATTTATTGTAAATTTGCCGCCCATAATATTTGCCGCCCTAGGCTTCACCCCACTCAGCCTTTGCGTAAATCCACCCCTGTCCCATATTAGTTTTTGCTTTTTTATTAATTTATTTTATTTAGAGAAAAAATCTATCACATTTTGTTATTCCGATTAAATTAAACTGTTTATTATCGTTTAAGAAAAACACCTCATAAGTAATCATTATTACCGACTTTTTAAACTATTGCAATACCTTTTTCATTATACAGGGTGATTCAAAAATCGATCAGGAAACTTTACAGGGTGATTCTACATAACACAAATTGTGGTAAAACCTCATATAAATTTTTTTCAAAATGACATTTGTTATTATCTGGTATCTGGTGGTAATGAAATGAGAAAAATTAAACACTTAACTTTAAGGGCGATTTACGTCTAAACGGTTGGATTTAGCAAGTTAAATAAGGAGCACCTCTTTTAAAGACCTTGCACCAGTCTTTGAGAAATATACTTAAAACTAGTATAACTGTCAAAAATAAAAAATTATGTCAAAAAAACAATTTTCAATGTAGGTAAAGTCCCTCTGACGGCACACAATCAATGTGAATTGTTACTAAAATGACGAAGCGCAATCGACTTAGTCTACGTTTAAAATATTAGTGAAATCGGTTTTTCCGTAAGCAAACAATTTAAAAAACAAAAAATAAAAAAATGAACTCTGTCGGCTTGTAACTCGAAAACGAATGACATTTTGAAAAAAAATTATATGAGGCTTTACCATTATTTCGTCATGTAAAATCACTCTCCTAAGTTTCGTGAACGGTTTTTGAATCACCCTGTATAACCGAAGTTACTGACTTTTTAAACTAATGCAGTACTTTTTTTAATGTGGTTTGGTTAAACAAAGATAAACAGATTATAGTCTTTTACTTAAAAAAAAAATAGTGGCAGTTATCCACTGGTTAAAAATAAAAAGTGTTTTAATACTCGGATTTAGCTCCGCTTGGTATTTTATTTACTCCGCTTTCATTCGATATGTAGAGATCGAACGCTGTAAGAACAACACCGATACGTCACGGTCTCATATGGCAAACCCGTATAAAACCGTGACGTATCGGTGTTATTCTAACAGCGTTCGATCTCTAATACTGGAACTTAGCACCGGTTGCCTCTATCGATCGATGTTGTGAATACGTGTGGTTAGCCTCTTGTGACGTAGATACTTTTACCGTGGAAATTTTTTATATTTTAATTTAAAATGCTTGTAATTCTGTTATAGAATTTCGTATAAAAATATTTTGCAGAAGCTTTATTTAGGTATACAGGGTTATTTTTAGCGGCCCAGGACAATTGCGGCCCAAATAATCAGGTAGGTAGCCTGCAATAAAATTTCCAGGTTATTAATGATTACCTGGTTTGACCCAAACAGAAAGAATTATTGCGGCACGTAATAAAATATACCATATTGAACATTATTAAAATTTTGTTAATAACTTCTACTTAGGGATAATTTAGACAAATTCAAAATCCCTCAGTTCTGGTCGGTCATTGTTAGTTCTGGTTAGTTAAAGCGGCTTTTTATTTTCCCCAATTATATTTCAGACGTGATAAATACCCTACTGAAAATTATTAATATTTTGTTAATAATTTCTAAGTAGGGATAATTAAGACAAATTTAAAAGCTCTCAGTTCTGGTCGGTCATGGTTAGTTCTGGTCAGTTAAATTTTCGACGTGATAAGTCACTAAAAGTAGTCAGTCAACTTTTTTGTTAAGGTCACAATTCTGCATTGGCTTATCAAATAAAAATTATTCCAAGAATTTTTGGTCCACAATTCGGCCATATATAAACTGGGAAAAACTTTTTACCTGTCTATTCGGGCCGCAATTCGGATAAACCCATTTTAGCCAATAAAAAATATGTGCAGGGGGCCTATTATGCCTATTATTATGTGATTATTATGGTTTAATTGTATCATTTTTTTTTAATGTTAAAAAGTTGGTGATAACGTAGAGAAAATAGTAATACTAATTAAAAAAACAATTAAACAATTATGGTAAAAAAATATATTAACTATTTTTAATAAAACCCAACATTTGGAAATGTTTAGTTATTGTAAATTATATTCTTTTAAAAGTCACTTAAGCTTCTCCTAGTAAAAGCAGTAATATCTAGTCCAATTTGTCTTAAATAACTTTTCTAATAGTTTTATAAAAGTTTAACTGCTTACTTACCTTGTTTTTAACAAGTTTAGTTTTCCTTTAAATGCTTGATAAATCAATAAACGATTTCAATGACTTTAACCTTTAGTATGATGTGCGAATTCCAACGGTGTTTTTAAAAGATAATATTGAATGTATATAGTACGAGTCTCTAACTTGAAGTTTTAATGTAAGCAAACTTCATTGAAAAGTTCTTACATAATATTTAATTTATGTCATGTTTAGTTTTTCCTCAGTGCTAAATAAACAATTGAATGGGTAAACTATTCAACAAAAGCCAAGTTCCTCATTGACATTTTTTTGCTCCAGAGAGCTTGAACGGATCCTTCAAAAAAGTCACAATTCCTTTTTTAGGGAAAAAAGAAATCAAATTCCAGAAATCGATTCCTATTTATCGGATCACGAATCCGGATCATATTTAGTTTTTATACTTATAAATGGTACCTACGAGACGATAGAACATAATCCAGATGATAAATCAAGCTTCAATGATTTTAGCCCGAGCCGCGAAATATAATTTTAGCCTCATTTTGAAGTGCTGTAACTTCTAGCCAAATTAGTTTTTGGTAAATATTGTGCAAAATTGAATGTTATTTTTGAGTTCAACATGGAACCACCCTTAAATGAAACATTTTTTCGAACTGTATTCCAAAACTTGCGATGCTAGATCTTCATAGGGTTTTTAAATGTGATTTTTGAGATAACCTCAAGCAACTTATAAATGGAACCTTTTATTGTAATTTTACAGAAAGTTTCACAAGTACCGCATAATAATTTCTTTGCTTGCGCTAAAAAAATGTATTAAAATTTTAATTGATTTTTTGTAAGACACTCTGAATAGAAATTATAAAATGTCCCATTTAAAAGTTTTTCAGGATTATCTCAAGGATATCACATTAAAAAATTAGGAAGATCGAGCAATCAAAACTTTTAAGATATATGCAAGTAAAATTTATACCCGTTTTTGAAAACCAAATGTTGCAGTTAAATGTTGTTTATTTGGACCTGAAAAACAACATATTTTGGTTAAAAATCACATGTTAGTTGTGTTTTCTTATTTAAATATTTTATTAGGCTTATGTTTTAAAATTATTCATCTGTATTTCCTAAAACCAATGTGATGCTGATTAAGAATCTTAGGTAAAAATTTGGAAATTTAAAATGGAAAATTTCAAATGACGGATTTTGGTATTTATAAACCTATTTGCCTCAGATTTGGGATATAAGGATTTTTGAGGGTGCTAGGTCAAAATTTGGAAATTAACAATCTTAGGTCAAAATTTGAAAATTTAAAATGGCATATTCAAAATGGCAGATTTTAGCATTTATAAACCAATTTGTCTCAAATTAGAAATATTCATAAGAAAACGATTTCCTTTTGGAATCGGATTCTTCCAAAAAGAAATCGATTCCGGATCATTTTAAAATTTTATAACGAATCCGGATCACGTATCCTATTTTTAAAAAGTAATCGATTTCAGATTTTGGAATCGATTCTTGGATTCGATTCCAAAAGGATTCCATTCCTACCCAGCTCTGTTTTGTTCCATTTGCTTAAATCCGTTTCTTAATTCTATCCATCTATCATATGTCAGGTGCTCTATTAACAGATCATCTGCTCCCTCCTCCCCCATCTAGTGATGAGCGAGACCGGTCTTGGTCTTGCGGTCTTGGTCTTGGTCTTGCAGCAAGACCAAGACCAAAACCAAGACCAAGACCAAGACTGCCTTTACGCTTGCAAGACCAAGACCAAGACCGGGGTATGCAAGACCAAGACCAAGACCGAGGAGTGCAAGACTAGGCAAGACCAAGACCGACCTGCAAGACTCTTGCATTTATGCGATTTTTTTTTTTAATATTATAAATTTCAATTTTTATACTCAATATATAGAGGTATTTCATACAGACATGACAAAAAAATTGTCGAGGACTGCCAAAAAGGCCATTATTTAATAAGTAACAGGTTTTTTTTTGATAAAATAATAATTAAATCGATTACTTTGTTATATATCTCCGAAACCGTTCACGAAAGACAAAAACCAGGGGTACGTACACAGTTATAGAAGCTGAAAATTACTTTTATATTCCTAATGTTAAATTAGCTATCTAGTAATGCCACTTACAGGGTAAATCAAAAATTTCCAAAATTCAGAAATACCTACATTATTTTTGTTCCACACTGTAAGAAGCGGCATCACAAGATTACTTCTTAAAACTAAAAATAAATGTGAAAGTGATGTATTAATAAAACAAATTGTCATGTCATATAGAAGTTCTTTTTAGATTAATGAATTTTTAATATCACAAAAGAATGATGACGTCATTTTTGTCAAAACCGAAAATGATATTTAAAAACCATCTACGTCGACATTGTTCCTATATGACAGTTCAACAATTTCCAGGATAATATACAGGGTGGCGATTTTTTTATAAATGGATCTTTCGCCATTTAGTTTTTATTTTAGGTTAAAAGTTAAAAATAAGGGAGTTTTCTTGAGTGGTAGTAGATTCTTCGAAAAAATAAATAATTCCACATTTACGCCCTTTTTTCCTACAATTTTTTTATGTTCAGATCTCGAGCTTTGTCACACTCTTGAGCCACCTTGTAAATGTGGAATGTTTATAACGTATTTTCACAAACTTTGTTATGCAAATGTTTAACTAATTTGAAGATAAAAAGTTCATATGAACTGAAAAGTTCCTTGAATAACTTTTTTTTCAATCAGAAACCTGTGTTTCATATCAGAATCATTCTAAGGAAAATTTCACGTCACATCTGGTTAGTTATTAAGTCTTTTTTTCTGCTCACACACTACACCGTTTTGTATTTGCTTTAATTTTATATGGTTCTTCAAAGAAAATTTAAATAATTCTTATTACTAAAATGTTTCTATATGTCACTAAATGTATAAAAGCAGGTTGTGTCTCAATTCAACTAAAAATGGACCACAATAAATTAATAACCCCTACATTTATAATATGCTTTTTAATCAAATAATTTAAATGTACGTGTAAGGTTAAAATTGGTATATTTTAAAATTTTAAAGCAAAACATATAGCCTCCATCTTTATTTATTTTTAAGTACTAAAAAATATATTTTATTCAAGATTGATTAGTTTAAATAATTACTACCAAAAAAAAAGCAAGACCAGCAAGACTCTTGCAGCAATACCAAGACCAAGACCAAGACCGGGTGGTGCAAGACCAAGACCAAGAACAAGACCTTCTTTTGGCTTGCAAGACCAAGACCAAGACCAGGCTTGCAAGACCAAGATCAAGACCAAGACTAGCCCGGTCTTGGTCTTGGTCTTGCTTTGCTCATCACTACCCCCATCCGAGATTTCGATCTTGAACTTGACCAAAGCCGCAAGATCTCTGATATAAAAATGCATATGATACTCCCATATGTTTTTATTATAAATGTGTTTAAGAGTTAAAATAATTTATCAATCCCAAAAAGAAATAAACTAAAAATAACAGATTAGATTTAACTCGATTTGGTGGAAAATTTAAAATGCAAGCAAATGCTTAAGATACCTCCTTTACAGGTTCTTCAATTAATTTTATATGGGGCTACCGAAAATCTTGTCAAAAACAATTAGGTTTGCTGTCGGCAAAAAAGTTTACCAAACTACTATCCCTGTGGGCGTTACCTTTAAAAACATTCTTAACTGACACAAGCATATTCTATTCATAGCCACAGCAGCTTCAAATAAGCTTGAATGCCTCTTTCGCGTCTCCTTTTTGTCTGTATACTCTCTACTCCAATTCAGACCCTGCTTGTAAAATTAATCCCATGGGGGGGTAATAGCATTTACCAGAATATTTAGCACTCTTGGTTCAATTTAAAAAAGAGCCGTTTGCCTTAAAAATGTCCCCACTTTTACAAGAAATCTTAACTCTCTTGCTCATCAACAAATGCTATTTCTTCCCCCTAGTAGAGCAACCCAAAGTGTTACTTCCATCCTTCCATGCATTCTTCTACCATCTATTTGGAGGGTCTATGAATTTCCCAATTTGTTCGTTCCTTCATCCCTAGAGTATCCAGATCTTGGAACCTTCGGCATGTAGAGGTTTTTCTTTTTCCTCCAGCTTTAAATCTTGAGTTAATAAACTGCCTCTTGCTTCAAGAAGGAGCAATGCTACGGTGAAATTCGGGACAGATATTATATTTCCAAAGTTTTCTTACAACAATATGTGTAATCATCTCCTCTGGAAAAGGGTTGAAATCTGTAACCCTTAATATTTTTTTACTGTATGTTTTTTTGGGATTGGAAATTTGAAATTTAGGAAATAGTTTGTAAAAGCCTTACTTAATTAGAAACTTTTTGGTCCTGTAAAATTTGTTCGTAAATTGACCTGTTTTTTAGTAAAATAATTGAATACATATCTGCAATATAAAATACAATGGAAAAACCATTAAGGGTGGCAGATTGCAACCCTTGCCCTAAGTAGCAGATGATTGCAAATATTGTTGGAAGAGGGCCTGGATAAACATAAACATCTATTCCATATGTCATGCGACCATGTTAATCCACATTTATAAAACAAAATCAGCTAATATTTTTTCTTAATTTTTGTTCGCCCTGTAGTTCAAAATTTAAGAACTTTAGGATGTTCATAGGAACTTTTTTTTATATTTTTTTCCAAGAAGTCCGCCTGTAAATTTTTTCGCAATATTAAAGAAATACCCTTTTATAAACATTTTGTTACTATTATGGCCCACTGGCGTAACGTTGGGCGGTTTTATTAATTTTTTTACCAGTATTTCGCCAGAACATCTTTGATATTAATATTAATTTTACATACGATACTCATTTTTTGCTTTTATAAAAGAAGTTATTGGATTTACTCAATAAACTTAACAGCTTTTAATTTTAAACTTGCGTGGAACGAAATACATTGTATACGAAATGTATTTAACGCAAGATCTCTGATATAAAAAATGCATATTATTCTCCCATATGTTTTCATTATAAATGTGATTTAGAGTTAAAATAATTTATCAATCCCATAAAAAAAGAAACAAACTAAAAATTACAGGTTAGATTTAACTCGATTTGGTGGAAAATTTAAAATACGAGCAAATACTTAAAATTCCCCCTTTTCAGGCTCTTCAATTAATTTTATATTGGGCCACCGAAAATCTTGTCAAAAAACAATGAGTTTCGGTATCGGCAAAAAAGTTTACCAAACTAATAACCCTGTGGGCGTTACCTTTGAAAACAGTCTTAACTGACGCAATCATATTCTATTCATAGCCACAGCAGCTTCAAAAAAGCTTAAATGCCTCTTTCGAGTCCCCTTTTTGTCTGTATACGCTCTACTCCAAATTAGACCCTGCTTGTAATATTAATCCTATGGGTGAGTAATGGCATTTACCAGAATATTTAGCACTCTTGGTTTAATTTAAAAAGAGCCGTTTGCCGTATAAATGTCCCCACTTTTACAAGAAATCTTAACTTTCTTGCTCATCAACAAATGCTATT
>JAHBCN010010668.1:0-31070 GCA_019359885.1 Listronotus oregonensis | reverse complement strand
CTCCACTTAGTCGTTTTACCCTTTCCCCTTTGTAAAATTTGCCACCATCTTTTTTTTTCCCGTCATTTCCTGATGAACTTTCATTTTCATCCGATGTAATTTCATTCTGAATAAACTAGATCACTTCTTTCCACTTTTTCTTCTTTTTGTTCTTCTTCATCTTCCTCATTTTATCTATGGGACTCCCCCTCCCCATTTGGGACACCTGTCATACCTTTTTGGGTTTATATTTTTGGATCTCAAATTTTTTCCCAAACCCCTTTTTTTTTGCTTTTCAGACATTTTTTTTTGAAACAAAAAAAAAACTTAAATTTCGCCAAAAAAAAATAAAGAGTTATACAATATAAATAAAAAAAGGGAATATATTTTTGATAAAAAAAAATATTTTTTACAAAAAAAATTTTAAAAAAAATACAATTTCCCTTTTACAATCAATTTTGCTAAACAAAAACAAAAAAACCAACTGCGTATTAAAAAAAATAATGTCACACTGTTATCGCGCGGTCTACAATCGTAGACCATTCGTATTCAGGGGGCGTAGAATTAGAGACTGACCTCGACACTGCCCGGGGGCATTTTTAACCCCAATATTTTTTGATTTTTAAAAAACCCCCAATTCCCGGGGATGTTATTTCCCCCCCCTTTTAAAACCCCAGCGCAGTTCAAAACCGTGGCTAAAGGGAACCCCGGACTAAGGGGGGTTTTAAAAACCCCCAAATTTTTCCCATTTTTTGCTTAATAATTTATACATTTTTTTATTTTATTTGCAGATCGGTTAGGATTGTTTTTTTTTAATGTAATCTTATTTAGCAAGGTACATTTTTTTAATCTAAAGAAGTGTAGAGGCATAAACAGACTATAAAAGTTGTGATTAGTTGTGGTTACACATTAAAAAGAACCAAAATATAAAGCATTCAGAAATATAAGGGTATAACACAAAAGGTAAAACTGTAGGTTTGGGCACCAAAAATCCTGTTTAGTTTAATGGCTAAAATTTACAAACACGCGTGCTTCAGCAAGAACAACCTTGCTTATTTTAATTATCTACTTAGAAGCAGTTAATTTTTGTACAAAAAACTGTTTAACCTGGTGGACGTTACGTTCTTTAAATATCCCGAATTGCCCTAAACATACTTTATTAACATTCAAAGCAGTTTCCAAAATTTGTATTTCTACACAATTTTACGTAGTAAGGACCTTGGCATAGATCTCTAAATGTTTTTTTTTTATCTTGGGAATCCAAAAGGGCCCCAACCTAAGTAAAAAACCTACTGTGGGGTCTTAAGATGGAAGGAGCTTATTCACACGAGACCAAAATTTTTTTAAATTTTGGGGCAAAAACAAAACCCGGAGTAGCAGATTTCACACTTAGGGGGGGAAGGAACGACCAAAGTGAGGATGCATAAAAGGGGCCCCCCACGTGATGGTCTGTTAGAAGCTCCAAAAGGGAGGAATTATAGGGGCAAACTCTTCGGTTAAAAAAACCCGGGGGAAAATACCTATAAAAGATGGACAAATCCCCAAGCTCGTCGGAAGAGAAGGAATTTTTTGTTAGTGTGGGATTTTTAAAAAGAACACCTTTTTGAATGGACCCAAAAAATTGGGTGTTGGGGGAAAATTTTCCCCATGGGGGAAAAAAAAATTTTTCTTAAAGAGGATCTGATCTGAGATACATACGTATACAGAAAAAAGGGGAAAAAAATTTTTTTCTTGCAAAAAAACAAATCCAATTTTTTTTAAAACCCCTGCTGGAAAAAGTTATAAATTTGGAGGCCCCCCCCAATCCAAAAATTACTTTAAGGCCTTGTGAAAAAGATAACTGCATTGACCTCCCTTTTTGTTTTCCAAATCAAATTTTAAGGGGGGTTAAAAATTTTAATTTTATTAGGGGGGAGGGTACCATCTTGGCAAAACTATAGAGGAAATTTTTGGAAAGGGTTTGGGGTATTGATTTAACCCTATGTTAGGGTTGGTGAAATAATTTATTTATAGATTAATACGTTAAGAAACATGTGTTTTTAAAGGGTTTGCCCCTCAATTTTTTGTAGACCATGTAACCAGGTGATCATTTTATAATGTCCCCCCCCCTAAAAATTTTTTGGGGTTTTTTCATTTTAAAAAAATTTTAAAAAAACAAAAAATTTTACAGAAAAAAGGGAAGCCATTTGGGATATATTTATATATTAAGGGGGGTTTTGAAAAGGGGAAAGGGGTTAAAAAATTTTATTTTTTTTAAAAAACACCCCTTTTTATTGCAATTTTTTTAATTTTAAAAAGGGGAAATTTTTTAAAAAAAGTCCTATATCTAAATGTAATAGTTTTTTTAAAAATTCACATTTTAACAAAGAAATTTTTTTTTAAATTAAAAAATTTTAGATTTAGTTCTGGGGGGGTGGATTAGGCAAAAGAAAAAAACAGTTTTTTTATTAAATTACAAAAATTTTAAATAATTAAATTTATTAATGAAAAAATTTTTTTGATAAAAATGCCTTATTCAGAGAGGGAAAAACCTTAATTTTGCAAAAATTTATTAAAAAAATAATATTTTTTTAAAAAAAAAAATTATTTATTTTAAACTGTAAGTTAATAAAAACAAAACTGTTGTTTCTTCCGCTTTTTCGGCCAACCCCCAAAATAAAATCAGAATATTTATTTTTTAAAATAGTTTTTTTGTTAAAAAAATGAATATTTCGAAAACTATTACATTTTTATATAGGATATGGGGTTTTTAAAAAAATTCAGAAAAATTTTTGGGGATTAAAAAAGATTTTAAATAAGGATGTTTCATTTAAAAAAAATTTCTTTTCAACTTCCCAACCCCTGAAAATAAATATATATATATATATATATATATATATATATATATATATATATATATATATATATATATATATATATATATATATATATATATATATATATATATATATAAATTATTTTATATATATATATATATATATATATATATATATATATATATATATATATATATATATATATATAATATATATATATATATATATATAAAATTTTTTTATATATATAATTTTAAAATTTTCCCAAATAGAATATATTTTCACAACTTTTTTTTTTAAATTTTTTCAAGCAAAAAGAAAAAGGCCGTAGTAGTCATTCTAACCTTATTTTTTTTTTGTGGTAGTCGTCGACTGTATTTAACTTGCTTAGGGCGTCCCGGCCGTGAATATTTCTTATGGGGAAACCGGTATTCGGGGGAAAACCCAAAATTCGCTTTCCGAAAATTTTTTTTGAAAAAATTTGGGGGTTTATACGATTAATCCAGCTTGCCCGGCACTGCTTTTATGTATAAAATATTTTTTTGCATTTTTTAATTAAAACTACATAAAATTAAAGTTTTAAAACAACAATCTTATAAAAATAAGACATTTTGATTGCAACAATGGTACACATAGTCCAGGGCATTCCTAAGGAACAAAATTTTTTTTCAAAGATACAGCTTTATTTAATAAAAAAATAACTATTTGATTTTGTAGGGGAAATACAAAATATAACAGCATCCTAAAATAAACTTGCAAAAAAGTTGTTCGGGGCCCAAACTCAAAGTCATCTCAAGAGCCTGGGGGTTTAATGTTAAAATTTTATTAGGAAGAGAAAGTTTGTGGGTTCTAGAAGTGGGTGACATACAGTTTTTTGTTGCAGGTAGTTATTTTATCCCATGGTTAAAAAGTTTACCATGGGATTCGGGAACAAAACCGAACTAACCATTTGGGGTCTAAAGAATATGTGCAACTTTAAAAAAATTTTTTTTTGCGTACGGTATTCAGAGTTTTAAAAGGCAAATAAACAATATTAGTAATTTTTGGGGTAACGGAAAAAAAGCGATTTTTCCTTTTTTTGCCCCTCCCTATTTTCCCATTTAAAATAATCAAATCATTCAAAAAATGATAAAAAAAATTTATTAATTACATTTTACTACATATTCCTTTAAATTCCGTTTTTCGAAAGATTTTTAAAAAAAAATCATTTTTTTAAAATTTTAAAAAAAAAAATTTAAAAAAAAGGAAAAAAAACCAATTTCAATAAAAGTAGGTAAAAGTTTAAGTCCAATTTTAACTAAAATTTTAAAAAAGTTGACCTGTTGCCCAAGTTGTAATAGTTTTCATGAATTTTTAAAGGTGTGGGATCGTTTTTGTCGGCCCCTGTTTTAAAAAAATCCACAAATTGGAACTAAAAAACCCCCAAAACTATTAAATAGTTTTTGGGGTTTTCAACGATGATTTGGGTTTTTTTCTTACGTAGTAGATATTTTTATAAACAAGCGTGCAAAAATCGTTTTAATATTAAATTTTTCAAGATTGGGGAAGGAAGCGGTGCCCTTGGTTGTCAAGTTTTTTTTTTTTCTTTTTTTTTTAATTTTATTAAGACGAAATTTTATTATTTTTTTCATGTAGCAAAATAAAATTGGGGAAGGAAAAAAAGTATTTTTTTTAAAAAAATATGAAAAATGAAAAAAAAAACCAAATTTGTGTTCTTGCCCCTTAAAAAAGGGGGGTAAAAAATTTAGCAAAAAATTTAAAATTTTTTATTAATCCGAATATTAACCAAAAAAATAGGCTTGAATTTAAAATTTTTATGAAAAGGGAGAAAAAAATTTTTTGTTTAAAAAAAATTTTCATGATTTAGAAATTTTTCATTTTTTTTTCTGAATGCACACCCCCGGGATTGATTCCTGACGCCCACAACCCGGGGCTCTAAAGGCTAGCGATGAGTCATTGAAGAAATTTTTTGGTTGAGGTATACTGGGCAACTGTTCTTAAGAGCAATTATTGCCTTTATTTTATAGTACCCCAAACGTATTGCATCGTCTTATAGGGGGGGTTCCTTTGTCAATCTTTCCCCAATCCCTTTCAACTTTTAAAACTGGCTGACCAAAAAGTATTGACGTCCAAACAACATTCCCCTTTTTTGCTAGAAATTTATTTATATTTGGAAAAATTTTCAGAAAATAAATTTGGAAAAAAATACGAAGTATGTTTCCCTTTTTATGGTACGGTTCGTATGAAAAAAAGGGCATTAAAAAACACAATATAAAGATTTTAAAAAAATTTTTAGGGCTGAAAGCAAAGTTTAGGTATGCAAAAAGAAAAACGGGATTTTTTGCTTTTTAAGCGGAATTTTGTTTTAAGCTTCCTGAATTAAGTGGTAACTTTATTGCTTAGTTTTTTTCTTATGCAAAGAACTTTGGCGGCTATGAATAATTTGTGTTATTTAAAGAAATTAAAGTAAGCCCTAACTTTATCATTCAAGTTTTGTGAAAATTTGAAGATAAGGAGTATAATGTAGATAATTTTCTAATTTGATTTATCAAAAGTTGTTTGCTTTTTTTGCTAAGTGGAGCCGGTTAATTCTCGGTCGGTTAACGAACCAAACTCACCGACATAAAATTCTGGATAACCAAAGTTTAGATCAAATTTATTGTATTATATTTTTTTCTTCCAAAGTCGGATTTCAATCTTTTTTTTTTAGACAATTGTTTCGTTTTTAATTAATTTTATTCTGTTTCAAAAGTTAACATGTTAAAATATGGAAGAAACCAAAAAATATTTTTTTCTTTTAAGTTTGTAACACTTCGTTGCTCTTTATGATGTTAGTTATTCGTATAGAGAAGTGGCGGATATGCTAGGTTTTACAAAATCTAGCTTGAAAAGAGCCCCTGCAAGGAAGTTATTGTAGAATACCAGTGCAGTAGTGATAAGAAATAAACTCCAAAGAGATCTCAATAACACTAAAATATTGGACTTCCATTGTCTTTATTTGTTAATTAAAACACAACGTTTCGGTTAGTGATGTATCTCCAATCGTTTTCAAGTGATAACTAAAACTATTCTTTAAAGCTACTACCTTATCCGTTTAATTTATTAATTATTCGTTAAGCATCATTCGGGCCAAACTCAACGAAAATGATACTTTAATAGAACGCACCACCCTGCCGCTGGATGGAGTGATGGAATTGTTGGAGCTGTGCCTCCGTAGTTCTTACTTTCAAGTGAAAGATAAGTTCTAGGCGCAGGACGATGGACTTCCCATGGGTTCATCGCTCTCTCCAGTGGTAGCAAACATATATATGGAATGATTTGAGGAACACGCAATTAATACTGCACTAATCAAACCAAAAGTTAGGCTACGATATGTTGACGATACTTTTATTGTATGGACAGGTAATGACGAAGAACTTGAAGGTTTCTTAGAACATCTAAACTTTCTTCGACCATGTATCAAATTCACAATGGAGAAGGAATAAAATTTGGCTCTACCTTTTCTCGACGTTTTAGTCAAACGAAATAATGGACATATATATACCTCGGTATAGAGAAAACCTACCCACACTGGACAATATTTACACCAGAATTCCAATCACTCTAGCGAAACAAAGCGAGGAGTCATACGTACTCTATATAACCGCGCGGTGACTCTATACAACAGTAAGGAATCTCTGCAAGCCGAAATAAGTAATATAACTAGGGATCTCAAGCAACACGGCTACAGTGAGAGATTGGTTAAAGAAACAATCGATAAATATCAAGAGAAGACAAAGAACTCTAATTTGAACAAGACTACACAGGACCAAACATTTATGACTATTCCGTATATTAAAGGAACTTCAGAAAAGATCCGCAGAATAGCGAATAGGTATAACATTAAAACAGCATTTAAATCCCAAACCACTCTGAGAAGTATTCTTACTAAGACAAGACCGGACAATAATATTTCAAAAAATGACTGTATCTACCAAATTCCTTGTGAATGTGGTGAAGTATACATCGGGGAAACAAAAAGACCACTAGAAGTTAGAGTTAAAAACACAAAAAACATACGGAACGAGGTGAAACGTCGAAATCAGTGATTGCCGAACACGCATGGTCAAAACAACACCGTATACAATGGTCGGAAGCAAAAATCATTCATAAAGAAACCCACTGGAAGAAAAGAAAATTTAAAGAAGCTGTAATAATTGCAAACAATCAAAATGTATTTAGCAAACCTAGTGTAGACATTCCGAATATCTGCCGTTTGCTGAACCGTGACAAGTGGGTCAAGCTTCGGTGAACAACGGATAGTATATAAGGTAGTTGCTTTTAAGAATAATTTTAGTTATCACTTGAAAACGGTTGGAGATACATCACTAACCGAAACGTTGTGTATTAATTAACAAATAAAGACAATGGAAGTCCAAGATTTTAGTGTTATTGAAACCATAACATTGTCTAATACTTTTAAAGAAACGTTCCAAAGAGATCGTCAAGTTCCTGTCAATAAAATAACAGTAAGAAGAAGGCTTATTAAAGTCAATATACGGGCAGAAAACAGGCAACTTGACCAGAGCTCCTCAGATAGCATCGAGCTAATAGACTTTTTTTTCGCAAAAACGTATAAACTGGAAACTTTAAGAGTGGGGCAAGTTCTATTTTCAGTCGAGTGTAGATTTTGTTTTAGGTACCCTGATGGATGAGAAAAGGTATGGATATGACATGGGAAGAGATTTGCGCAATAATATTTTAGCGAAAGGGTTAGCTTTGGTGGATCGATTATAGTATGGGGAGGTATTTCATTTGACGCTCGAATAGAACATGTTTTTATAGACAGAATAACTTTAACTGCCTGAAAGTTGATTAAAGAACAGTGACCCAATATTTAGAGGAGGTTGGAATAAAGGTTATACCCGCTTGTTGTCCTGACATTAATCCGATAGAATATGTATGGGTGTGGGTAGATGAATTTGGAAATGCCAAGGCCATATATTTACTCTCCGACAGCTTCGAAATACTCTGGAAAAAGAATAAGCTGCTATTTCACAAGATGATATCCAAAACCTAATTAAAGAAATGAATCGACGTTAAGTAGCTCTTACAAGAGCTAGAGGAGTGAACACGAAGTACTTACTTTTAAATCACTGCTTTTATGTTTCAATTAAAAATAGACTTGATCGAAAAGTGTAATGTTTATTTTAAAAATTTATATCCCTTTAACAGATAACAATACCGAAAAAAAGAAAACAGCATAATTTTAAAAATAAATCAAACTTCGCAGAAAAGTGTATCGAGTGTAGTTAGCATTACAAAACTAATTTACAGAGTGTTACAAGCTTAAGCAATGTACAAGGAAAAGAAAACAAAAGTAAAAAAAAGTTATCATAAAATAATTTTTATCTCAATTTTGGTTATCCCAAATTTTATGTCGGTGAGTGTTCTTTAATGGGTGCAATTGTTTCGTTCTAACCAGGAACCCTATTGTGCCACATTTCGCATACGAAATTTAACAGATATTTGAATGGTTTTAGTAAAAATTTCTTGTTAAACTATTCGAATATCCGGCAAATTTCGTATGCGAATTGTTTGCAAAATAGAGCCCCACAGCCCAAATTTTTAAATTGGTTCGAATACAATATATATATATATATATATATATATATATATATATATATATATATATATATATATATATATATATATATATATATATATATATATATACAGTATGTCCACGGAAAAGGTGTTGAAGAGAAAAAACTTTTTTATTTTTGATTTTATCGAAAAAAGCTACTCTTGATAAAAAATTTTGCTACTTCTAAAAGTAAGATTGGGATAAAAACATTTAACATATTTTATACGCGGTGTTCAGAAAATTAAAAAAACTTAAAATGGTCCAAGAGTAAAGTGCATTTATTTGAGAAGATATGGAAATAAGTTACTTGGAAAATTTGTTCAAAATTAAAAGGCCTACTTTTATTTATTTGTGAATAAATTTATTTTTATATTAATTTAAATTTTTAATATCAATTTATTATCAAATTTTTTGCTGTTAAGTAAGCATTTAAAGCTGACGATACTGAGGCTAATGAATTATAAAAGCGAAGTGTCAATAAAGCTTGTCACTATCAACGCCTACTAGAACAAAAATTTGGAATTAGTTAATTGATAATGAAATTTTAATTACAAATAAATAAAAGTGGGCCGATTTTTTCGAAAATTGGTATTAGAGACTACCTTTTGCGTTTGAACAACTTTTTCTAGTAACTTATTTCCATATCTTTGCAAATAAATGCACTTTACTCTTGTACCATTTTAAATTTTTTCAATTTTCTGAACACCGCGTATAAAATATGTTAAATGTTTCTATCCCAATCTTACTCTAAGAAGTGGCAAAAATTTTCATCACAAGTAACTTTTTTCGATAAAATTAAAAATAAAGAAGTTTTCCGTGGACATACCAGTACGTCCACGGAAAAGATGTTGAACAGGAAAAACTTCATTATGTTTAATTTTATCAAAAAAAGTTACTCTTAAAAAAATTTGCTACTGCTTAGAGTATGAGTGGAATAGAAATATTTAACAAACTTTATCCGCGGTATTCAGAAAATTGAATAAACTTTAAATGGTTCAAGAGTAAAGTGCGTTTACTTGGGATGATATGGAAATAAGTTACTAGGAAAAGTTGTTTAAAAGTAAAAGATAGTTCATAATATCAACTTTCAAAAAAATCGGCCTACTTTTATTAATTTGTGATAAAATTATTATAGAATTGATTAACTTATTTCAAATTAACAACTCATTATAGTACTAGTAGGCATTGATAGTGACAAGCTTTATTGACACTTCGCTTTTATAATTCATTAGCCGCAGTATCGTCAGCTTTAAATGATTACTTAACAGCAAAAAATTTGGTAAAATTTATATAAAAAATTTAAATTAATATTAAAATTAATTTAATCACAAATACCTTTAATTTTGAACAACTTTTACTTGTAACTTATTTTCATATCTTCTCAAATAAATGCACTTTACTCTTGGACCATTTTAAGTTTTTTCAATTTTCTGAACACCGCGTATAAAATATGTTAAATGTTTCTATTTCAATCTTACTCTAAGAAGTAACAAAATTTTTTATCAGGAGTAGTTTTTTTCGATAAAATCAAAAATAAAAAAGTTTTTCCTTGTAAAAGGGTGTTTTTATTTTTTAGATTTATGTATTCTAATAACATTAAAAATATTCGCTAGCATATATATAAGTAACCAAAGCTTTATTAATATAAAATATAAAAACAAAGAGTTTTAAACTTAAAGGTCTAAAGTAAAGTTACTATACGATAAATACAAACTTTAACGTTTAATGAAATTTAACTTACAAAAAATAAATTTAAATTAAATCAAAACTTAAACAAAAAAAACATAAAAGTTTTGCTAAAAAATGTTTTATATCCAATTTAAGTTGACGAGCGAAAAAATGTATTGATTTCCTTACACATAGGCTGTAAAAAGTATGATGTTCATGTTTTTAATGGCCAATAGTCGATCTCAAAACAAGTTAAAAAGTTTGACATAATTTATCAAAACTTGACAGATTTTTGTCTAAACAATTTAATAATTGGAAACTTTTGTCTTAATTACCTGCCTATTAAACTAACTTTTAAATGTTTTAACCCACAAATTAAAAGAAAATATATTTTTTCCAATTAAAAAAAGGCAACAGCGCTACCCAGAAGCCTTGTGCATAAAGTCAAGTCATTGTTTTCAATGTTCGGGAAAATACGACAGTATGTTATTAATTCACGGCGAGACAAACCAAAATGCTAATCTAGCAGCTTAAATTTACCGTGAAAGGATTGTGCAGGTGTACCAAAGAGTTTTGAAAACGGGATGTATGCAACCAAGAAATCCAAATAGAGGAGCTTGGAGATACATAACTGTGAATCAAGAGAAAAGAATTTTGGAAATTGTGGAAGAAAATACTGGGATTAGTACAAGGTCATTGGGTCGCGAAGTAAACCTACCACATATCACAGCTTACAGGACCTTACGGAAAAATCTACTTTATTCCTACCACCACCAACGTGTACAGGATTTACTACATGAATTTTTAATAGGGCTAATTTATTTAGGCAGAGAAAAAGAGTAGTTAAAGTACGCGAAAACTGGGTTCGTCAAAGTAAGGCTTGTGTAGAAAAGAGAGGACGACATTTTGAGCAAGTTATTTAAACTAAAATGTAGTTGTTTCTTTTTTATATAATTAGAGATTCTTAATTCGTTAACCAAAATAAAAAAGTGCTGTTTTAAAACATAATAATTTGTGTTCTTAGAATGGATATTCGTAATTTTGTGATAAGTACAATTGTTTTTTAATTACAAATGAGAATCCCAAAAAAGGTAAAAGAAAAAAACGTATTTTTTTGCAAGGTAGGCTGGTGCAAAAAAGCTGTGGATTTCCATACCGCCAAAAAAAAAGAACGAAAATAAGCCAAACAATGATTTATTTTTTTACCTTAATTTATTTCCAAATTAAATATTAAAATTAATTGCAAAAAGAAGTTTTTATTATTTTTTATTTTTTGAAGGTTCTGTAGCTTTTATGCACCAGCCGCTATTATGTAAATAAATATCTCTTTAAAAAATGTGTAAATAGGTAAAACCTCCCAAAAAACGTTAGACGTTCGACCCGATGCGATAAAGCAAGCGCGTTGTTTACACCCTGTATAATTCAACACTTTATAAAGTTATTACTAAAATATTTAAAGTAAATATCTTTTTTGTTAAAAATGCAGAAAGTTGGATCCATTTACTTAAAGGATTAGAAAAGTGCGATTTTCAATTAGTATTTAAAACAATATAATTAATTAAAATATCAATAATTATATTGAAACAAAAACTTATGCCAGGGACATCGTATATTAGTACATAATAAGAAAATCTAAAGCAAAATGACCAAAATGAAGTCGGAAAAATCTCATCTGCCAAACCGGTCAAAGGTCTTCTTTCTGACTGACCTTGTGGAGCTGACACAGAATTTTTTAGCGTCTCCGTCCACCGACACGTACAAACGAGGACATATTTCAAACGGTCACGGGGGTCCCGTAAATGAGCAGCGATGGAGTCCTTTGTGGAGTGCAAAATGAGCAATTTGAGAACCCCTTGTTAATGTTAAAAGATATGATTGCCGATGTTAGAGATCAAGAGTAGAATGGAAACTTAAAAAGAAAAAAATTACTCAAAGAATCCTATGTGGAGTCATGCGAAGTTTGAATTTATTAAAAGTTCTTGAATAAAAATGTAAGTTTAAAGATATCGCTTTTTATCGATTCTATTATGTTATATTTTATTAGTAGTTTATTTCTAATACTTGCCTTATTTGACGTTTTAAATATACTACGTGAAAAACAAAAGTAAATACTCATTTATGTACAATATACACTGCTCAAAAAAATTAACCAAACACTTTTTTAATAAACTTGTAATACTCTGGCTTGGTCTTTTTAGACAAAAAGGTTATTAAGCATTAATAAAAGGTCCAGTAAAAATACATAATTCATGTAAAAAAAAATTCTTGTAGCTTTTATAGTTTTTGACATATTAACGTTTAAAATTTAAAAAATAATCATTAATATTTCAAAAACTACAAGAGATACAAAAAGTTTTAGGATGTTTTGGATGGGGCGCATAAAAAAGGGTATATATTTAACACTTTGATTTTTGTACTTTTTTTATTTGAAAGTTTTTTCTTAGGAATAAAGGATAAATTAAATTACAAAATCTTTGTTATTTGTAATTTTGGAAGAAAATGTGTGTCTTGTGAAACATATGAGCTTGATCTAAATGTAATTAACGCCTTAAAGTTGCAAATGAACTAAGAGGTGTTCCGGCTTTTTTTTAGCAATGTATTTTATTAATCTTGTTCTTACATAATATTATACCAGTTGGTAGTCGCCCCCTCCCATCTAAAAGATTTTTGGGTTAAAAAAAATGAATTTTCTTACTTGACATAATTATGCAATATTTGACCTATTGTTGGCGGACCAGAAAACCCTAGGAAGATATATTTAATTAGTTTTACGCCAGCCTAAATACCTTAAAATATAATATACTCTTATCAAAATAACCCGCTACCAAAACATCCCAATTACAAAATAAATATTCCGTGCTGAAAAATCCCTACAAAAAAGTCTCAAGACAAACAAATCCCATATCTAGATTAGTGTAGTAATTCGCATTGATATCCCAATAATGTATAGTCTGAAATACAAGAAGGCAGTCTCAATATCTGTAGTGTCAGTAAATTCAGTCAGTGTCAGAATATTATTTTAAAATGCCTTTGGAATTTGTAATTAATCAAAAAGGAGGTAAAACCCTTAATTTGGAGGGATTTATATACACATATTTCCGCAAATCCGACAATAAAGTCACATGGTACTACCCACTGTATGTTAGTACTTAGGTCTTAGCCTTCGTGGACTGTCCAAAGATAAAAAAAGCTCACATGGCAATTTATTAATTACAATACAAAGAAATGTAGAGCACGTGTCTGTACAGGGTGAGTCAGCGATAGAGTAAAGTTCATTATTTCATTGGTTTCAAAAGTTATGAGAAAATAGTAAATACAAAAGATGTAAAGATTCTTAGGATGCACAATTTAAAATCATTTTAAAGTATACAGGGTGGCTCAAAAAAGCGTGACGAATAAAATATACATTTTTTTAAATGAAACACCCTATTTTTAAATTTTGTTTTGAATTCCTTTTAAAATTCTTTAACTTTTTTATTAATAATAATGCATACCTAAACCTAATAGTTTTTCCAATATTTCAATTTTTCTAAAAAGAAAATAATTTTCACACTTGCAAAAAAAATACGATAGCGCCATTATTTTTGAAGGTAAATTACTCATATTTGATATTAGCGTTATTCGAAGATGACGTAAAAGATATATGCAACGGAATTTAATTAGATGCTACAGTGTTCAAAATAAACGAATATATTTGGATCATTTTAAATTGAAAAATCTCGATTTTTTTAAATGGCGCACCATATATATTATTATTTTTCCGAAAGATCTTACAAAAACCCACAACTTTTATTAAGTATGTCATATACCTATTTTTAATACTTTGCGATTTATTTTAACTTTTCCAATATTTACCCTTCTTTCTGTCTAAGACTATTGCTATAACATTAGTTGGCCATTTTTAAATTTTAAATTCACAGAAAAAGTAAATAATAATAAATACCTATTACTACAAATTAACTTATTTTTAATTATTATTATGGCGCAATAAATGTTCAAAAATATGCCCTTCTACTTGGATACACATGTTTAGTCTTTTTCGTATATTTTCTTGGACGTTCCTTAGCATAAACGATGTTATTCTTCTGCACGCGTCCCGAATCCTATTTTCCATATCTTCTGGTGTTGTAGGGGGATTCACATAAACACGATCTGTAACATATCCCCACAAAAAGAAATCTAGTGGTGTTAAGTCACATGATCGAGGGGGCCATCCAATGAATCCACCTCTACCGATCCATTTCTGTGGGTAATGATTATTTAAAAATTCTCGAACTTCTCGCTGGTAATGCGGAGGAGCTCCATCTTGCTGAAACCACATTGGTTGGATCTCAATGTTATCAAATTCTTGAAGAAGTTGAGGTAAATCATTCTGCAAAAAAATTTAAATATCTAGGCCCGTTAACTGTTTCGCGAAAAATATGGTCCAATAACATTAAAGTGTTTTATTCCACACCACACATTATGACCAATGGTTTTGGTTTTGCACTTCCCTTACCCAGACTGGATTAACTGTTGAATAATAGTGCATGTTATGATGATTAACTGCACCATTACTGCGAAAATAGCTTCATCGGAAAACATTATTTTAGACAAAAAATTTGGATCGGCCTCTATTGCTTCATTTATAACGGTGCAGAAGTTTACCCTTTGTTCAAAATCGCGGTCTAGAAGTTCTTGGTGTAGTTCCATGTGGAAGGGATGATATTTGTGTTTTCTAGTGGTGCGGTTAACGGTAGATTGGGATGTATCACATAAGCTAGCTACTTGACGGCTACTGACCTGGGGATTATCTTGAACTTAGTAAAATTTCCAATTCTTTTTTCCTCATTGGTAGCATTCCGGTTTACCACTTTCCGTTTTTCATATTCAATACTACCACTAGCATTAAACCGTTCTATTAAACACTGAAGAGATTGCCTAGTCGGTACACGTCTATTAGGGTACTTCGCCTTGTAAAGTCTTACTGCCAACACTCAGCCCTCACCCAGTATATAAATCATATCAATTAATTCAGCTTTCGGAAAATCCATACTTATTTTTTTTTTAAACTTACTGACATGACAATAAATTTTATGAATTTATTTACTCAGATGTCAGGTTAAAATTTGACAATGCCATTTTGTCATGGCCAACTAATGTTATAGCAATAGTCTTAGACAGAAAGAAGGGTAAATATTGGAAAAGTTAAAATAAATCGCAAAGTATTAAAAATAGGTATATGACATACTTAATAAAAGTTATGGGGTTCTGTAAGATATTTTAGAAAAAATAATAATATATATGGTGCGCCATTTAAAAAAATCGAGATTTTTCAATTTAAAATGATCCAAATGTATTCGTTTATTTTGAACACCCTGTAGCATCTAATTAAAATTCCGTTGCATATATCTTTTACGTTATCTTCGAATAACGCTAATATCAAATATGAGTGATCTACCTTCAAAAATAATGGCGCTATCGTAATTTTTTTGCAAGTGTGAAAATTATTTTCTTTTTAGAAAAATTGAAATATTGGAAAAACTATTAGGTTTAGGTATGCATTATTATTAATAAAAAAGTTGAAGAATTTTAAAAGGAATTCAAAACAAAATTTAAAAATAGGGTGTTTCATTTAAAAAAATGTATGTTTTATTCGTCACGCTTTTTTGAGCCACCCTGTATACTTTAAAATAATTTTAAATTGTGCATCCTAAAAATCTTTACATCTCTTGTATTTACTATTTTCTCGTAACTTTTGAAACCAATGAAATAATGAACTTTACTCTATCGTTGACTCACCCTGTACTAGCAATAAGAAAAATGATGATTTGTATGATATTGTTATATTAGATTTGTATCAGGAAAATAGGAAAGATAAGGATATTTTTGTATAAGTAAGTTTTTGGCATACGATTTTTTTTAAAGGATATTTTTTATGGGATGTTTTTGTCATGGATTTTTTTTGTGTGGGATATTTTGGCATAGAATATATTGACTGGGATTTTCTGACCGGGATTCGATCTATTTACTTGTTTTGTATCACTTGATAGAATGTGATATTCTGAAGACAATGAAAATAAAGCCATGTAGTATTCTAAAATGGTTTATGCTATATTAAGTACGGCTTCTACGGACAGTGTTACCGACGCTAAGTTATACTAATACCGTTTTACCACGGAATATTCAGTTTATTTACCAAATTATAATAAATTGCTCTTTTTATGCTTACGAATTACACCAGTTCCATTGAAAAATAAGTTATGAGCAAACAGAGGATCTTGTAAGCTTTTATTCTATCCGAAAACACAAAAAAAATTAAAAGCTATTTAAGAAACAAGGGTGTTTATAGGGGGGTTATTGATCGAGGCCATTTAATGCACAAGCCTAGCGAGCACGTTGTGGGTTTAGATCGCTAACCGCCAATTAATGCCCAAGTAACATACAATTTTTTTTTGGCAATTGTTTCTTTATTAAATTCTAAAAAATCATAATGTTTTTTGAATTTTTTTCGGAATATACTTGGGTAGTAGGCAAACAACGTTACAAACGTCAAAATGGTTTTATTCGAATGACAATGTTATGTCAGGTACAAAGCACCATTAAATAAGAAAATACAATTTAGAATTTAAAAATAGAATCACTTAGCTACTTAAGTACAAAGGTGGAAAAAAATAACGGTTGAAAAAAAATTTCAAAATTTTTTGGTGATTTTTGCCAGGCTGTATTTCAGTGAAAAATGGTCATATTGACAATATAAAAATAGCATTTTGAAGCTTTACAATTCTAGTTTTAAGATCTTTTAACCAAAAATTTTTTGGAGTCGCAATTGTTACGTAATCCATATAAATAGCGAGCAAATGAAATTTTCTAAATCTTTTTCTTTTTTTGAGTCCACGATTGGGAAAAAAAAAACTCTAGCTAGACGGACATATGGGTTGGATTGCCTATTTATTCAGTTTTAATTTGCTCTTTTTTTAAATTCCCTGTAAGTCTTTTGGTCGCAGAGATATTGAATTTTGAATTAATTGCATTCAATCGCCGATATCTCAGCAACCAATGGTAATACAGGGAATTGAAGGACAGTTTCGGAATCTGGAATAAATTTTCTACAAAAAACTGTTGGGATCATAATTTTTTTTAGTTCTTGATATGAACTTGAAAAAACAAAAAAAAAAAGGTAATTTACGGTTTTTTGCAAAGGTTTTCGCGCAAATGCAAATTTTAGTGATAGAACTAATGTTAAGCCTACCTTTTACACTTCGATATACCCACAACATCTCTGTAAAATTGCAATTTGATCTAGCGAACGTTTCACAATCACAATCAAATGAAAAAAAATCGAATT
The DNA here is from genome assembly GCA_019359885.1 of Listronotus oregonensis. NCBI lineage: Eukaryota > Metazoa > Arthropoda > Insecta > Coleoptera > Curculionidae > Listronotus > Listronotus oregonensis. The sequence goes on along the minus strand of JAHBCN010010668.1, from coordinate 13,654 downwards.
TTGTGACATTTTAGCAGCAAGCAACGATAAAATTTTACAAAGTTTAAGATGAAAATATATAAAAAAAAACTTTTCCTGAGCACACCCAAAAAACAATTTTTTTCGCTTAAAAAATTTTAAAAAAATTTACCAAAATATTCTTCTTGGGACCAATGGCATCTGGTATATATTTGTTGAGGGTTTCATGTCTTGCTTTAATAAAAAAATTGAAAATCTCAAATCTGCCACTAACTGTTAAAGAACAAAACAAATAATTACTATTTATAGGCATAACACTAATTTATATTTTAATTTCCTAATCATCTAAATTTGCTTCCAGAAAAGCTCTTATTAATTTTAAATACAATTGTTTTAATAAAGCTAGTCCCTGGACCAATTATTTTGTATTTAAAATGGCAAAACGAAAACAGCTAATTAGTTGTTTAAAGTGTAATAAATTTAAATTTCTTAATTAAGGAGTTTATAGGCGACATCCGAAGTCAGAGGTCAGGTAAGCTACTAATTTTTGAACAACAATGGAATTATTATTTAAATAAATGATAACTTCCGGAGTAATTCATTCCACCAATAAAGTTAATTTAAGATAATTTGTGCAAATCAAGTAATTCTCTCATAAAATACAGCTAAAAGTAAATATAATACGATTCTAAAAAAAAACACAGATACAGGTATTGTTAGCTAGTTTATAGGGTGATGGTGTAGTTGGTCCCGCCAGGTAGTAGATTATTTTTTTATACATAGTATACAAACTGCCGGTCAGACATCGTAATTGGGTATCTGTCCGTTTTACGAATAGCGTGGTTAATTAAAATCATATAAAAATGAAAACAAATCTTTAGGGTGAGGAGAAAAGTTCTTGACTTGAGTCAGAGACTGCATTACGCATATGTCGTTAGTTTATATGCCAAGCTTTAACTGTTTAGCCCAAGTAGTTTGTATAAACGAGTCTTTGCAGTACACTATCAAAAAAGTGCTCAATATTGTGTTGGACCATAGGCGAGAAAAGTTGTGTTAGATAGCTGGTTCGATGAGCGTATCGGAAAAAAAGAAGCAAAATATCTTGTAAGAACAATTAGATATGCAAAACCTTTTTAGGTACACGGTGGGTGCCGCATATGCGGCCATCCTTTCTATTTTCCTGACTTGGCACCAGACTTTCATCTTTTTCCACATTTGAAGAAATTTGTTTCTAGAAAACGCATCTAGTGAAGAAGTTGAGAGGGCCGTAGATATAGATTATTTTAACAATCTTCAGGACTTTTACTTCCGGGAAGACATACTGATATTGGAGAAATGCTGGACCAAGTGTGTTGAAGTCAAGGAAGATTATGTAGAAAAATGAAATCTTTTTTGACGGAAAATATCAGTCCTTTATTATCAGGACAAGAACTTTGTATCTTGCCCTCGTATTTGATGTATTTTTCGCGGTTTAGTAGACTTAAATATTTACTTAAACTATAAATGAAATATTTTAAGTGACAAGGAAAACAGTTATGACGTATAAACAACTATAAGTATAGTTTTTAACACGTGTTAATCGTTTCTTTTTAGTTCAGGTTAATTCTGGTTATAATCGGAGGCGTACATTGACTACAAAAATGGGCCTAACTATTTTAGTATTTAACAAAATACTTAAGGTAAAAAAATTCTAAAATTGACTAATGTGTGTCAAAAAGTGGTTGGGCTGGACCCAATCTGGTCCCTAAGTATACGCTACTCGTTATAATGATGGAATAATAATTTATTGAATAATATGTGATAGTTTCATTTTATTATTCGTTATTATTTATTAAGCGATACCAAGTTTACAAGTGTAGTTTTACGTAAATACAAATTTTGGGACCAAATTTACCTGCTACTTTTAAACCTTCTTTTATCAGGAGGCAGTTTAGATGTTTTTAGTTTATATGATACGGATGGTTTCTAGTCAACTAGTAATATTTTTATGGGTTTCAATTTTAGTTAACATTAAAGCAAGAGTTAGATGAAACCTATAAAATTAGTAATAAACGATTGCACAAAATATAAAAAACTTTACTTATAAAATGAAAAAGACGTTACTAAAAAAAGAACGATAACTCATACTAAATTTGTTCAGGTGTAAGAGCAAAAATAGTATCTTATTATAATAGATTCGATTTAAAAAAAAAAATTGTTTCCCTTCAGTTGACACTCGCTTACAGGCTAGGTAAGGGTATAGTTTTCATCCGTATTAACGCTGTCTGACAGGAAAGCAGGCAGTGCAGTCCTTGCAGCAAGAAAGCCCTTCAAAAGGTTACTGTTATAATCTGAGCTTATTGTTTTACCAGTTTGGAGGTAATTTACAAAAAAAAATCCCTTTGTATCTCAAAAACTGACGCCAACCTCTTTTCCCATTTCTGGACGCTTCGGAGCTCAAACACTGAGTTTACAGCACTCCTTAGCTTCTGGTTTTGACTCAGGATCACGGTGACAGACAAAAATCTTATCCATAGTAAAGAATCGATGCACAAACTTCCTTTTCCTATTAAAAACGCTTAAAATAGGTATTAATAAGTAAGTCGCATTCAAATGTGGTAATGTTCCATTTGCCTAGCTTACACTACGAGGACCAATTAGGTCTGTGGACCAAATTGAGGACTTATTGTTCTTAGTAGTATTTACACCAACCTAATTTGTAAATCAACTTATTTTAGTTTTAACTACCAATGTGATAGTTTACCATATGATCTTAATTTTTCATCACTTAATTTTTTTAAATATATTTATTGTTAAATTATTTAGGAAAAAGTTGCAGAAAAACACCTACAGAAATTTAAAAAATGTAATAACAACAAACATACTTTGTACGTTGACTGGATTTCTTGCAAAAAGCGAACTGTTAAATATCAAAGCTGTCATTTTGATCCAGCAAAAAAAGACCAATGTGTTTAGACCGAAGAAAATCATATCTGATCTATCCTAGTTGGGACGGTTCAAATTTGAGTAGCAAATTTTAATACCCATTTGTTTACACCAGAAAAGTATACGTGACGTCATTGAGACTTCAAATTAAAAATGTGGTCCACACCGTGTAGACAAGGCGCTTTAGCGAATTCGGCTCCCATTGTGCACAAAGCTTTCTGAAACACAATGTTTCAACTAAAATAATTCTTACACTACCTAATAGATAGAGAGCTTAAGCCAAAAAATAATCGTTATCAGTTATATGGAGTTTCTTCCGTAAAACATGTTCATTTAGTATTGTTAATTATGTTCTCGCGCAGGCTGACAACCTATTGGATACAGGGGGGAGCAATAAGGGGTAAAAGTGCAGTGCAAAATTTTTGGGAAAAAAATCGTCATCAATAATATGTCAGCCATTATGGCCACTTAAAGTTGAACCCCTAAGGTGTCTTAATCCAAAAGGGCTGACAGTTGGTGGATACCGAGGGCAGTAAAACGGGGTCAACGGGTGCTTTGTAATTAAATGTCAATATTTAAACGTCGGCTACGTTGAACTTTAGCTCCATTGCTAAATAGCAATATTTTAATATAATTTTTGTTTTCAATATTTGTTACACCATAATAAAACACATAGGGTCTGAAAAAACGAAATTTTCACTCACATTATCACAAAATAAAATAATTTCTTTATTTCCCGTATAAAATATGCTGAGTAATATGGCGGACTAACATGAAAAGAGTGAGAAAGAATACCTACAAAAAGAGATGATACGATGTCATTTGTTTAGGATTTCCTCCTTAAAAAGTAATGTTGCCAGATGTTTTCTAATAATTTGTTATTATTGAAGGATGTTTTTTTCCATTTACCAGAAATGAAATTTTTTTTTTATAGAAACAACAAATCAGAACTAACCAACAAAAACTTTCAAACTATTACCTAGTTCTGGTTAGTTTTCGGTTAGTTGTCGTTAGGTTTTCCTCATTAAATTGTAAAATTTCTTTATCATAAATGGCCGTCGAACAATTTTTTTTTTGATCCGACAACGTCGCAAATTGGCCTTTTACTTAACCTAAAACATAGTATTTTTCGACTTTTAATTTCATTTTCCTCTGCAAAATGCATTTTTCGGATATTTTCTTTGGAAATCTACTAAACAAAATGTGTTCTTTTTATCTGTAATATTTATTTTTTTCAAATCGAATGGAGCTAAACTACACCGGACCCTTAAACGTCTAAACGTCCTAAGTTTTGAGATACAGGGTGATAAAATTTTCAAAAATTAATCATTTATTATTAGTATCATTAATACCACTTTAGATAAAATTTGGCATATATGTACTATGTATCAAGAGGCCTTTTTGGTGTACTACATTTTTTTTATTTCCACCAGTGGCATGCGTACGGAATTTGACCTGCCTATTTTGGCAGATTTTGATAGTACATCACTGAATTCTTTTAAAATAAAAAATATTTTTAAAAATCCAAATTATTTATAAACAAAAATATTTTTTTCAAATCGACGCATGGTTTTTGCTTAAAAAATAAAAACCATTTCTCTGCATGATCGTAACAATATCAGTAAACAACATCACCATGCAAAGAAATATCTATATTTAATTTTTCTAGGTAAAACCGTCGCACTAAAAAGAGATTATGATCAGATTAAATCTCTTTTGTTCTTTTTAGTCCGATGCACGGTTTTCAACTAGAAAAATTTAATCTAGATATTTCTTTGCATGGTGATATTGTTTACCGATATTGTGATAATCATGCAGAGAAATGGTTTTTATTTTTTTAAGCGTAAACCGTGCCTCGGTTTAAAAAAAAAACAAGTAATCAACTTTGCTTATAAATAATGGAGATCTCAAAAATATTTTTTATTTTTAAAGAAATCAGTGACGTATCATCAATATCTGCCAAAATAGGCAGGTCAAATTCCGTACGAACGCCACTGGTGAAAATAAAAAAAATATAGTACACTTAAAAATGCCTCTTGATAAATAGTACACCTATGCCAAATTTAATTAAATTATCTAAAGTGGTATTACTGACATTAACAATAAATGATTTATTTTTGAAAATTTTACCACCAGGGTATCTCAAAACATAGGTCGTTTAGGACATATGTTCATATAAAGTTTTCTTCTTAAAATAAACCCAAAAATTGTCCCCTTAAATACTGACATTCAATTAAAAAACAACCAGTATAAAATGAGCGCTCGGGATAATTTGACTTCATTTTACGGCCCTCGGTATCAACTTTTAGCACTTTTGGATTTGGACACCTTAGGGGTTCAACTTTAATTAGCTAAAATGGCTAACATATTATCGATGACGATTTTTTTTCCAAAATTTTGCACTTTCACCCCTTATTGCTATCCCTGTATTCAATAGGTTGTCAGACTACGCGGAAACATAATTATCAATACTAAATAAACATGTTTTACGGAAGAAACTCCATATTACTGATGACGATGATTTTTCGGCTCCAGCTCTTAGACTATAATGACATCTGTAAGGCTTCTACTAAATCCCTCTCAGAAAACTGTAAAAGTTTCAGAACCATAGACAGTATTTTTGCTACGATTTTTGGTTTTAATGCAGTTTTTGAAAGTACTTTACGTGGATTAACTTTAAAAGTGTACGGCAACATTTTTTTTTACAACCCTTAATTAAAGGTAAAAAAATCCCTATTTGCTTTTAATATTAGTTCAATATTATTAGTTCTTTTTTTTTGTGGGACACCTTTCAAAAATAAAATTTTTATATTAAAAAATACTGTAACTAATAAAATCAAAAAATTGAACAAACTGTTTTTATTAGAAAGATGAAAATATTAAAAAAGCAAAACAAACTGCCAGCTCTCAATCTTGCAAGAAATACCTTTTTCCATTTAACTGAAAGCTCGCTTGCTTTTATATACTTTTAATATTTCTAAAAGAGGCAAAAGCCATGCACTTTATTATTGCAATACCTTTATCTTTAGTATGCGTCATATTGCCTGTGCGTATAAAAGATTTGATTGATCCCCCATGTCAGGTTACGAAAATGAAACGGCGCACAGTGGTTGATGTATCAGTATAGAACACGGCTTTCATAAAGTAACTAAAATAGCTAACTACTTACTATCTTACCCTATAAAATAATATGTAGTAATTTATTTTTTAAGTAGTGACCAATACGCTTGGCAATATTGTCACAAGTATCAATTTTAAGACATTTTCCAATATGACCGACTTGTTTGATTTGATTGTGTTATATTTTGTATTTCTTGTAATTTTTATTTAATTTTGTGCAATTTTATGGTTTATTGACAATAAAACCATTTAATTATTGAACAAATGACGCGGTGTTTTTTTGCAGAGTTGTTTCAGTAATGCCGCAATCGAAGGATGTTGCCAACAGTAATGTGTGGTGGTCTAACGATGTTCCATCAGTTTTACGTGTATTAATTATAAGACAGTTGTTCGGCACCAAACTTTTATATCATATACTAACACTATCATTGTATCATCAGCGTACATTTTAACACTTCCAGCACTAATATTTTGTGTTAAATCGTTGACATACAGTAAAAATAGTAATGGCCCCAGTACAGACCTCTGAAGAACTCCTATACTATCAGACCTAGGTTTCGACCTAACACCATCATATCTTACAACCTTTTTACGCTCAGACAAGTAAAACCTAATCAATTTAAGCAACCCACCACGAATACCCATGCTGGACAACTTTAAGAGTAAAATATTCTTATTTACAGTATCTTAGGATGTGGTCCAAAATAAAAGTACTTAACTAAGTATATAATATGTTATTCTAGTTAATTTGTTTAACTATGATTTTTAAATGCTTTCTTTTTTTTTGTTCAAGTTATGAAGGATATACAGTAAAGCGCACCGTACTGCGAACATAGGAGTGTCCTGGACAATTTTGGATGTACCCAATTCTAAAATACCAATAATAATTTTGTGGCTTGCATCTCAACTTCCGTCTCGTTTTCTCACGTGGCGCATTTTTGGTTAGGACTGGTGGGGAGTGCGGTGATAAATTCGGAAGAATTATCTGTCCAGTTTAGTTGTTTACTACGTTTTTATTTTCAGTAAGAGGATGCAGTGTTTATAGGCAAGTAGCAGGAGTTAGCTAGCGTCAACCGACTTCGATCTGATTTCTTATCAGTCATAAATTTAAAATTAGTTAAAAACCAAACAGTTTTTCCTAATAAAATAAAATAATTTTCTCAAATAAATAATGGAACGTTGAAGATATTTTTAAGAAATAATTTAATTTGCATTCATAGAATAAAAAAAGAAAAACTCTTTTTCAAGTTATCAAAGATGATCAAATAAACCACCTTCTTGAGCCAAACAATAACCAAGATTGTCATAAAAACGCCTTCTGACATTTGCTTAATGTTCAGGGTAATAATCCTAAATTCCCAATTTGTAATTGCAATTCTTGTAGATTATTAGCCCTATTCTCCTGGAAAACATAAACACACGGGGATAGAAGGCAATAAAAAAATAAATAAACCTGCAAGAGCTAGCTTATCCAAAAAATCAAATGGCTCGGAGCCACTTCATGGACTATCAAAACAGGCGATGAAAACAACAATAGAAAAATAGTCCCTAAACAACCTTTGGGGGGCACGCATTACCTGGTCAAAGATACGCAAAGACAACGATAAGTGGCTCTTCTAAGAAACTAACAGCTGATCTCCTCTTTTTGGGGCATTCTTAGTTAGAAAAAAGTAGAAAATACTTGCAGAAAATGGGATACATAACTGTCCCACAAAATGCAGGTTTTGCGGGGATGAAGAGGAAACAGCCTTACACAGATTATACGACTGCAATGCATTGAGGTACAGAAGACGTGGCTTTCACATAAACATCTTAGTAGATAAGTATTTGACCTGATAAAGGGAGCACAATAAGCCAGTAGACTGCAATGGCTATGCAACCAACCCCTTTATAAGTAGTTAGATAAAAATAATACTAATGTTTTTAAAGTTACCTGAAAAAAAACTGATAATTTTAATATTTGCTTTTATCCCTTATAATTTTGTTTTTTAATTACAAAAACTAAACTTTTTTGTCAACTGAAATAATTTTTTTGTTGGTGTTTAAAGCTCTGCCCTAAAACCATTTTTTTTCTATAACTTTTTTATGCATAATGGCCGACAAAAAATAGGGCAATTTAAAAAAAAGTAGTAGTACTAAAAAAACCAAATTGTTATATAAGTTTTAGAAAAAATCTTTTTATTATTTCTAAATGTTTGAAGTAATTTAAAGTTATATAAAGAAATTCCCATTGGAAAAAGTTTACGTTTTTTAAGGTAGTAAGGAACAATGATCATAAGGATATTTGATACTTTTATTTTGTTTATAACATCTGTTTTTTTACAATAATTTGATAAAAACGTTTATTAATGATAAGTTATTAATTTTAGTTAATTATTTAGAATAGGTATATAACGTATCTTTAATTTTATTGATAAAAAGAACCTTAACCTAATGGACCAATGTAGGATTTCGTAATCATCATTGAAGGTGGCTATGTTCTATCAAAAAAAGGTTAAAAATAAATAGAATCTGTTTGACCTACGCGTTGGCACATGTTTTATAGTTTAATTTGTATACTTCTAATTTTTTCACATTACTTTTTGTGGCTTTTTTTATGTATTTTGTTAAATTATTAGTAGGTAAGTATACTATTTTTATGTTCCTATTCCTTTATAACTATTAATTTTACTAGGTTTTTTTAATGAAATTGTTCGAGTTTCAGTGGAATCTCGGCAGGCCTCCTTAAAGCATCTATTAAGAGCTGGGCAGACAGAGAGTTTCAAAGATGGTGGTTACAAACACCAGGACAACGACAGACAAAGCAGTTCATTAAGACCTTTTCGGCCAAGTTTACCTCGGACCAACTGAGCCACAGTCGTAAAGTCGTAAGGATAACGGTAGGTCCACTAACAGGACATTGCAAACTCAACAAGCACCTGGAAAGAATAGGCCTGGTGGAGGATAGCTAGCTGTATAGTTCTGCCAGGAGGCTGAAGAAACAGCCGTACATGTGTGGTGCCACTGTGAAACACTATGTAGGCTTAGGTTTACTAGGCTTGGTGAGAAAAAGCCAAAACCGGCAAGATATATGGAGTGGCCAGTGTCAAGACTCTGGAGTCTAGTTAAGAAGACGGGCCTGGACAAGGTACTCTAAAGAACGGTAGGAAAAACCACAATAAATCTGGTAAGGTTGCAGTGGTGGAGGTCATTTTTGCCATCTCCGCTTAAATAATCTATTCTAATTTAATCTACTGCCTGAAATTTACAAAAAAAAACAAAAGATTAATTGTGATTTATTTTCCTGTAACTTCATTTTATATAATATTAAGAAGCTAACCCTTTGTTAATTTAACATAAATTCTTTAATCATATTTTATTTAAGAAGTTCCAACAATTAGAATATTTAATTTAACACCAGTTTAAAAATAAATGTATAGGTCTCTTAATTTAAAAATATTTTTTGTAAATTTGTTTAATTTTTATTTAATAACGTTTTTAGTGCACTATTTAAAAAAAGAAATATTTTTGTAGTAATTTTGGCCCAAATATTAAGAAAGTAGACCATTGTACATCATAAGGGAGTGCGACAAAAGGGGGAAATCTTTACAAAGCACTTACAAAAGAGAGACATAAGAATTTCTATTAAACTTTGAGTAAAACTTTTCCGTCTTATTTATATAGAATAAAGATCAAAATTGAAGGAATTTGACGCGAAAACGTTATTTGTTTCATCTCTTGGCTTTTTCTTCGTTTTGTCTGATGTGCTAAATTTTTCAATATCAAGTTATATAGAGAGACTGCGTTTTTTGAAATCGGGAAAAGCTATGTGAAATTTCATCTTTTGCTTTGGCCGTTAAAGAAATTTACGGATAAATTTTTAAAAGAGTTTTTGTGCTATTTATATTGTATTGATTTTGTTTCAGTTAAAAATGTCTTCCTTTTCGTGTAAAGCGTTTTCTGCAGCTTACTAGAAAATCTTTACTTCTTGCTTTTAAGCAGGAATATTACGCACTCTCGTGTGTGCGTGCAAAGACCGTATCGATCTACTAAATGTATGTGCTACAGGTCAGAATGGTAACCTTTAGATATAGTTTTATGGGGGAAATAATGGCATTTTACAGGGTGGTCAGTTGTGGTTAACTAAAGATAAATAAAAAAATTACTTTGTTTCCTACAAATGTATTTTAGTATTTTTACTAATAATTGTAACCGCAGTTTTCTGCAGTTTTTAAATAAAACAACTTAAGCTACAATGTGCTTTTTATGCTGTTTTATTGTTTTATGGGGTTGTATTGTTGTTGTACCTAAAATATGAAAAAATGATGGAGTGCTACCATTTTAAGGGGTGCATTTTTAAGATAGGGAAAAATTTGTCAACCTTTCAGTTTTTTTTTTAATTTAAATTCTTTGTACTTTTTATGTACAGGATGTTTCAAATTCGAACCTCATATTGGGATCTCGGAAACTTGAAGAGATACGATGTCGGTAAATCCAGGACTGTATTTAAAACACCAAGTTAATTGGCAGCTCAAAAACGAAACGTCGGTGTGAAAATCTAATGACACTGTCTTGTAGAAAAGAAAAAGTAGCTGGAGAAATGTAAAATTTATTGTGTTATATCCATTTAAATAGAGTTTTAAAAAAATAAAAATAAAATCGCAAATATTTGGTTTTGTCCAAAAGTCTTCGGAAAAACTCAAAATTTTTAAACTTCTAAGGTGCCATTTTAATCAGCATCAAATCGCGCAATTTTGCCTTCATTTAACCGACCTTGTATCTTTTCAGGTTACCGAGGTCCCAATGAAAAGGCTCAAATTTGGGACACCCTGTACATACGTTATCAGCAAAGTTATTCAAAATTAATTTTCCTATTAAAATATTACCTTTAAAGCCCCCAATTTTTTTTTAATAACATATTCACAAAAAAACTATTTTTTTTATTTTTAAAATTTCGCTTTACAACTTTTTTCATGTGAATTTAGGTAGGTATGGGTTGATTGATTGATTGATTGATAAACTAAATACACAAGTTGAGGTTTTGTCCGCCTCGGCACTGCAGCCTACAGGGCTTGTTGTATCTCTTGTGTATTTGTTTCAGTTAAAAAGGTTTGACACCTTAGACAGGTGTAGTAGCCCTTTTACTGTTCTTTTCTGGTCTTCAGCCTCCTGGTGGTTAGTGTCCACCATGAGGTTTTGACTTGTTCTCCAGTATGTAAGTGCAGGGCACTCATATATGATGTGAGAGGCTGTCTCTTCCTCTTCGTCACATAGTCTTCAAATGGGTTCTTCTCTATAGATGGCCCATAGTGTGCATATGTTTTCTTAGGGTGCAGTGTCCGGTTATTAATCCTGTCACTATTCTAATCTGATTCCTATTTAGTTTTACTAGTTCACTCGTCAATGCTTTCGATGGTGAGTCCAAAATTGATTTAGTGTGATTTTGCCTTGGAATGTGGTTCCAGTATGACTGATGTTGTGTTTGAATCCACCGAGTCATGTAGCCACGAACCGAGGCTTTTGGTATTCCAAAAACAGGTTCAGGACCCACAAACTTTGCTGCGGAGCCTCGCCTGGCCAGGGAGTCTGCATTTTCATTGCCCTGTATTCCCCTGTGTCCTGGCACCCAGGAAAGTGTAACTTTGTTGTGGTTAGCCAGTTAGCCAGGTTTAGGAGGCATTGCAGACAGTTCCAAACCAACCTTGAGTTGACTTGTTGAGATGCCAAAGCTCTTATGGCCGCTTGACTATCGGAGAATATAGTAATGTCCCTGCCCTTATCTCCTCCTCAAGTTCTCTCGCAGACAAAGTTCAATGGCATATATTTCCGCCTGGAAAACAGTGGCATATTTCCTCAGGGAAGCATAAGCATTAAACCTAGGGCTCATACCATGTATTCCTGCGCCGGCTCCATTGTCAGTCTTGGATCCATCGGTATACCAAACCAAATTCCGAGACTGACCAGGAGATCGCTCACTACCGCCCCAGGTAAGCTGGGTTTTGTATGGTCTGTGTGTATTTATCCGTTTTGGCATTGTATCACTGCTCATCTCAAATATAGGGTTTGTGATACTGCTCGTTATTCTGGTGTGTCCTAGGGCAGGCCCAGATCACCAGTTGCCGTTGCACTTCAGCCTGTATGCCCCAATCCTCGCCTCCGCCTTAATAATTAAACCAAGAGGGGGGAGGCTTAGTAGGGTTTCCATGGCTGCAGTTGGAGTGCTTCTAATAGCTCCCGTTATACAGAGACATGCTAGTCGCTGGAGTTTGGATAACCCCAGCTCTGCTTTTCTCTGTTCTATTTTTGGCCACCAGATAGTTGAACCGTAGGTTTTCATGGGTCTTACCACAGCAGTGTACAACCAGTGCACTATGCGTGGCTGAAATCCCCAATTCTTCCCCACAGCTCTTTTGGTAGCCATTAGAGCCATTTTGCCCTTATTAATCACATTCTGCATATGTGGATTCCAGGTTAGCTTAGAGTCCAGAGTTAGTCCAAGATATTTTAGGTATGGGTACTGTCTCACAGAAAAAAAGTTGTTATTATGTTCTCTAAAACAGTTTTAGTAAAATAATTTGTAGTAATCGAGATAGGAATTTTTAAGGTTGACTACTCTCATCGTTTTTTTTTTAAGTCTTAATGTTTTTTTTTCTGCTCTGCTGACCTTAAAATGGCGCCTGGTTAAAACATGCAGAATTAATAGTAGCCGAGATATGACATTTTAAAGTTGGCTACTTTGAACTAGGGTTGGAATACATGAACTTATATCAATTTTCTCCATTAAACCTTCAGGTTTTCTTGAAACAATAGCCTGTACATGTACCAAAGAATGTAAAGAAAACTATAGCTGTAGAAAACTAGAAATAAATTCCTTCATGTTCTGCAAAAATGTATGAGCGTTAATTGCGAGAACGATATTGTAACTAAATTATTAGAAGATGTTCAGGAAGATAGTGACGAAGAATTTAATAGCAATATTGATATCCTTTTAAATGGTTTTAATTTTTATATATGTAAATATATAAAGTTTAGCCAGGAAAGCAAATAATTACTAAAATGTTTTCTATAAAAAAAATGGTATAACAGTTAAAAGATGGCGAAAATAGTTAAAAGTAGTTTATTAATAAAATTTTAAATTAAAAAAACCTAAAGAAAAAAAACTTACCTTTTCTCAGTAAATGGTCTAATTTAAAGAGCTGTAAACAACGTGAAATTTTTTAGTCCTCTTTGGTCATTTTATTTAGGGTTTTTATTATGTGTGTAAATTTAAATTAACTTTTAGATGTTGCGTTTTTTACTTTTAAAAGTGATATATAAAATTATCAAATTGTTAACATCTGGATATAAACAATCTGGTTCTAAAAAATGTTTTGCAAAGTCTAATTTTTTAAAAATTAACAAGTAGTAGGATTTATGTTCAATTCATGTCAACTCAATGGTAAACCGTGAAAAATCAATAGATTTTTTTTTTACGTTAAAAAATAACTGAATTTTTTTTGTAATAGTCCAAAAGCAATTATTGTATTGTTTTTTGATAGTAGGATGCTATTTTATCTGAAGTTGGTTTAAAATATGTTATAATGTTGTATACTAAAATGTAGTATAAATTGTTATCGCTATTTGTTTTTATTTTACAGTAATTAAAAAATAAATGACAATAAGAGGGTCTAAA
>JAHBCN010010667.1:0-31072 GCA_019359885.1 Listronotus oregonensis | reverse complement strand
CGGGTAAAGTTTAATTACGTATGTAACTGATTTCACACGCATAAAAACTTTAAAGTCGATTTTATGGCTGAACGGTAAGGATTTTTGACATTAATCAGAAGAACAATATTTTTCAAGTTTATAATTACCTCTAACATGTTATAATCTGTTTGAGGATATCTGTTGAAATAGAAAAGTTATAAAGGAAATTAATGCTATATTTCAGGTAAAGTGCCCTCTAGCGGAATAAAAAATAACCAATTTGTTCTTAGAATTGTAAAGTCCACCAAACTTGTTTCTTGTACCAAATATCAACTTAATCGGTTAAGGAATAAAATGCCAAAATAATTAAACAAAAAATAATATTTTACATCCCTGTATCTTGGTACTGGTAAAGATTTCGACATTTTTTTACAGAACTTACCAGGATTTTTTTTTCGATGTAGAATCACTACCTTAAGTTTCCTGATGTTGTTTCCGGACACCCTGTATAAATAAATTGTCAAAAATATCCATATTTTCTATTAAAGTAAAAAGTTTAATTTAATTATAAATTTACTGCTATACTGCCTATAGGACTTTTATAAAGAATCGAAAAACAAACAAAATAGTTTTTTGCATTTCTTGCGAAGGAAAGTCGAAAAAACGGTTAAAATTGACAACTTTTTAAAAAATTCGTAACTTGCCAAATGTATATGGAAATCAAAGATATACAAGTTGTAAAATAAAATATAAATTCTAATAATTTGTTTAGTACATTCAAATCAGACAATTACAGTTAATACTCTGAATCGTCCAAAATAACACTGCAAAATGTTTAAACTGCCATTTAAAAAAACTGCATATTAGACAGCGCCCGCCTTTATAATTCAGTCAGTGGGGAAGAAAATACGTCAATACCTTCAAATTTTTAAAACTGCATGAATTTTTCGCACATACACTCTAAGTGCGCTTTTTGTTTTTAAGGGGTGAAAACTACTCTTTATTGAAAAAACTCGGATCTAATCATTGTATTCATTTTAATCTTGATTATTTTTATGTCTTAAATATTATTACGTGTGCTTTAAAATAAAAATTATATATTTTTATAATTTTCAACCCTTTGAAACCCTTACAAACCTTTAAAAACTAATATTCTTTATAAAGATAACACGAAAAAAAGTTTTAGCAGCTTAAAACAATTTAATTATGTATTTAATGCTCACATAATAATTTTTTTATTAACTAGAACATTTCAACCCTCAAAACCACCCCTGAATATCTGAAATATCCTCTACTTTACTCATTTTACTTATCTGGGTATCTTTGACAAGGCCATATAATACAATTGTACTGTATGTCTTAGCTTCTAAAATATCATTAAGTTCTGTAGTGCTGTCTAAAAAACTTTAGCTTTTTCTCTTAAATCAGACGGCGTTTCCAAAAGATCTATTAATTTTTTCTTGCCTTTGTTGTAAAATGCTAATGTTGCATCACATCCAGTAAAACAATGATACACACACACACACACACACACACACACACACACACATAATGTGTGTGTATAGGCACATGTATATGAATATGTATTCATATAAATGCTCCAAAATAAATAATTTTTTTTAATTCTAAAATTTATTTTAAAAAGTGCTATTAGCTTTTTAACAATAACTTCGTAAATTTTAATGCTACGACATTCATTCAAAAACCATTCTAAGAAAAATTTAACGGGCTTTAAGGCTGTGATTATAAGAATACCTTAAAATCTTTCATATTTAAACAGTCAAGGGCTAAAGGGCCGGAGACAGGTACTCCATGCGCTATAAAACAAACTTTAACCAGCTATATCTCCGTTATTTTTTAAGCTACAGCAAAAATAAAAAAACCAAAAATTGTAGTTTAGAAAAAAAACTACATTTTTGTATTTTATCATTTTTACGTATCCTTTATAGTTTTCGAGTTATTTAATAAAAAATATATATATATATATATATATATATATATATATATATATATATATATATATATATATATATATATATATATATATATATATATATATATATATATATATATATATATATATATATATATATATATATATATATATATATATATATATATATATATATATATATATATATATATATATATTTATATATATATATATATATATATATATATATATATATATATATATATATATATATATTTAATTTTTACAAAAAAAAAAAAAAAAAAAAATATCATTTTTTTTTTTTTGAAACCTAGATACTTTTTTGCGGCTAAATTTTCAGATCTTATGAAAACCACCAAAATAAAGTAAATTGTAGAAGAAATATAATTAATTTTTATCCTAACGAACATGACGTTATTTTAATGCGCAAAAAACTATTTTGTTTGTTTTGCAATTTTTACTAAAGCCCCATTGACAGTATTGCAATTTAGTTACAATAAAATAAAAATTTTTACTCTAAAAGCAAAAATGGCCATTTTTGACAGTTTTTTTATATAAAATAAAGAGAAGAGCTAACTTTGTAAAGATTTTGGTTTTTTATGTTCCATGCACCTTTTTTTAAAGATGATACTGGTGGTTTACTGTTAAATTTTATTTACCTAAACAGCTTCTATTTGGCTCTATAAACTGTGTAATTAAGGCAAAATATATCAATCCAAAAATCCCTTTTACCAAGTATAAACACGTGTTTCAGTGTCACGGGTGTTTCATGAAAGTTAATTAAATAAATTGGTAACGTAGCTCTAAAAAATCTCCGAACTCTTTTTACTAAAGGCAAATACGAGAAAAATAATCCTGAACATTTTCCAGGGTCTTTTCTCTATGAAAATAAACATGCGGCAGTAAATTAGAAGACGATTTCTTTTTGATCCTTTTCGTTTTTGTTTATTATAAATGTTATGATTTTAAATGGAGCTCTTATCTCTTTTCTTGCTTTTCCAGAGTTTTTATTCTTATTTAAAAAGAAAATTTTTCCAGACGAATGTAGGTTATTGATTCTGTCAGGACTTTATTTTAAGCCTAATTTGACCTTTTAGTATACCGGGTGCCCACGAGGTTACTTTCCACTTTTTTTATTTCTTTATCGATATTATAGTCCAGTAAATAAAGGGACAAAGCTGTAAATAAATTTGTACAATTTTCTCTTGTGGCGCAATTCTTAGGTTTTCGGGGATGGTTTTAAGCGAAAAAAAGTTTATCAACATTAACAGGTGGAAAAGGGCCAAAAATGGCCCCTCAATGCCCGAAAAATGGGTTTTACGCTAATATCTGCCCAAATATGGGAATAAGAGAATTTTTGTTTAAACAAAAAATGAAGATCGCCTTGTAGCCGACAAAACTGGATTTGTAATTTTTTACAAAAAATCGATAGTTTTCGAGATAACGGGACCCAAAAGTCCCCTCATTTCAGCTGCCGCTCTACCGCTAGAATGCCGCTATCTTCATGGATGTACTTATAAGCGGTCGGACGAATTGTTCCATTACTCGGGCAATAATGTACATTTTTTAATCATTCAAAGTTTATCGGAATGGGAAAATCCGTACCTATCAATGCATATGAGTTTGGGTCCATTCTGATTTTTCTAAAATATTAAAAAGCAGTCAATTTTTTTTACAATATTTTGAGAGTATCTCAATAATTTGTTGATATATTTTTTTAATGGTTTGTTATTAACATTTCTTTTTTCTAATGGGACCTTAGCCAGTGTTCAATAATCTTAAATAATTTCCTTCACCATCTTTCTTGCGTTTTAATAAAAAAATATTTTGCCCATTTGCATTTTTTAATAAGAAACTACTACTACCACATCTATCAGATGTGCAATGTTATGGTTTTTTTGACGGCTGTTTTTACGAAAAATATTGGTATTGCGAAAAAAATGGTTAGGACCATTTTTGTAGATTTCGAGATGATCTTCATTTTTTGTCTAAAGAAAAATTCGTTAATTTGCATATTTTGGCAGATATTCGCGAGAAACTCATTTTTGGATAAACTTTTTCTCGCTCGAAAGCATCCGCAAAGCCCTAAAAATTGCGTCACAAATAAAAATTGTACATATTTATTTACAGCTTTAGGTACTTTCAGGTGTTTAGTTACTGGACTATTAAGAAAAATTGGGAGTGTTTTTATTTTAACAAAATATCATATTTTTTATGCATATAGGGCAAGCTTATCCGAGTTTCAGTTTTACCGGAAATGACAAGACATTTTGATTTTTCAATGGGACATCCTGTACGTGTTTTATTTTTGTCTGCCTCAATGCATTTATCTCGCTTTATTTAAAAAATTTTACTACTGACTGTGCTTGTTCAATGTATGTACTTTCTTGTTTATTATTTATTAATTTTATTAAGTTAAAATAATCTGGACTGCTTAAATTTCTGTCTACTGTTTACATATACCTGCAATATTTATAATTTTATATATATATATATATATATATATATATATATATATATATATATATATATATATATATATATATATATATATATATATATATATATCTTTTATACAAGAAAAAGGTGTTAAAAAAAAAAACTTTTTTATTTTGATTTTTAAAAAAAGCTACTCTTGATAAAAAATTTTGTATTTAAGAGTAAGATTGCGATAGAAACTTTTTAACATATTTTATACGGGGGTTTTCAAAAAATTGGAAAAAATTAAAGGGGGGTATTTTTATTTGATAAGATATATTTAGAAAGTTGCTAAATTAAAAGGTAGTCCTTATCCCAATTTTTGGAAAATCCCCTTTACTTTATTTATTTGTAATAAAATTTATTTAATATTTTTTTTTTAATAAATTTTTGTCTTTTTTTGCGTTAAGTAAGCATTTAAAGTGTTAAGGCGGTTAATGAATTATAAAAGCAAAGTGTCAATAAAGTTTTCCCATCAACGCCTACTAGTACAATAATGAGTTGTTAATTTGAAATTGGGTAAATAAAATAATTTTTTTTAAAGTTAAAAGTAGGCCATTTTTTTGAAATTGATATAAGAAACTATCTTTTTTTTTTGGGAACTTTTCCTGGGTACTTCCATATCTTCAAATAAATGAAACCACTTGAACCATTTAAAGTTTTTTATCAACCTATAATTTTGGTTAAAAAAAATGTTTATAAATAAAAAAAATAAAATAAATTTATTAGCACCCGTTACATCAAGATACTTTTAAATTTTGTCAAAGGATACTATTTTTAATAATACAAAAATACTTTCTAGTTTTTCAATAACAAATAAAACACACAGCAAAGACAAGAATATGTAACATATAAATTAAAAATCCAAAAATTTATAAGTCAAAAATTTTTTTGATAATTAAAAGAAAGCCTGATTAATTAAAATTCTTTATTTTGGGGGTAAATTTCTTTTCAAGTCCTGACATAATTAAAGGTACGTTAAAAAGTTTAATGGCGGTAAAAACAGGTTGCTGTGTTCTAGTCGATGAAATGGTATTACCAAAGATGTTTGTTTCGGGTTTTATAATTGTAAAAAATCTGAATTAAAGCAAATTATTCTTTTAACAAACAATAAAAATTTAAAATTTCTTTTTTAAAAGTAGCAATTTTTTTGATAAAATTAAAAATAAAGAGTTATTCACCTTTTCCGTGGACGCACTGGTGTGTCCACGAAAAGGTATGAAAACTTCTTTATTTTTAATTTTAAAGTTACTAGATTTGCATTTAGAGATTTGACAAAACATTTAACATATTTTATACGGGGTGTTCGGGAACTGAAAAACTTAAAATGGCAAGAGTAAAGCATATTTAAAAAGATATAAAAAATAAGATGAAAAAAGTGTTCAAGTAAAACGTAAAATTCCTTAATATTTTCAAAAATCGGCCCACTTTTATTTATTTGTAATTAAAATTTATCAATTAACTAATTTCAATTTAGACTAGTAGTTGATAGTGACAAGCTTTATTGAGACTTGGTTTTTATAATTCAGCCGCAGTATCGTCAGCTTTAAATGCTACTTAACAGCAAAAATTTAATTATAATTTAAAATTAAATAATTAATTAAAATAAATAAAATTTTATTAATTTAAATTTATAAAATATATAAAATTCAAATTTATTTCCAACTTTAAATAATGCATTTATTGTATAAAATTGAAAGATTTTTTTTTTTATTTTTTCCGCTTTTTAGGGACCTAAAAAAATAAATTTTTCAAACCGTTCTAAGATTATTAATTTTAATAATTTTAAAAATTTTATTTTTTTTTTAATAAAATTTTTTTTTTATATATATATATATATATATATATATATATATATATATATATATTATATATATATATATATATATATATATATATATATATATATATATATATATATATATATATATACCACGATAGATGAAAATCGGATAATGTTGGCTAGGTAAGTTTAACCGTTTACTACATGGTTTTTATTCAGGTTTTTGAGAATTGAAAACCTGAAACATGCATTTTCGAAAATCGGCCATATTTTTTTATGAAATTTTTTAATCTGAAAAAACTTTAAAGCAACTTTATTGTAGAATGACCGAGAAGTATTTTTTTACGTTCGTTTTGAATCATCATCAACTTTATTTTTTTCATATGAACGCCTTTTGGGATTTTTATGCAGCCAAATAGTGCTTTTATTCTTTTTTTAAAAATGTATAACATGTTAAAATTTTGGGAGAGTTTACAACCTCATTTATTTCAAAAAACAATATTGGCCTTGATCGAATACTGTTTTAGCAGCAGAAGAAGTTTAAGCTTATCAACTTAAAAACACAAATAAATTGCTTATTAAAAAGGGTGTAGTCACTATTCTCTTTTTAGTTTTTTTGGGAAAGCCTTTTTAAGTTTTTTTAAAATATAGTTTATTTTCTTATTGTCTCAAAACAACATAAAAGTCATCTTAATCAAAGACGTCGATTTTTGATATATCTTATACTTGTCAATAAATTTATTATGGCTGACGGATCATAAGAAATCTCCATATAAAAAAGAAAAAAATAGATCACTTATCAGGAAGGTCAGTAAAAAACCCTATTCTTATAGGAACCATTTTATGCTATTTTGGGGTGGGCCAATGAGCAAGTATAATTATTTTGACAAAGTGTTATTTTTTTAAATTTTGATTATTTTAGTCAGGTTATTAGAACGAATTTTTAAAATAATCGTATTTTCATCCGCTCTTTACCCCTGTAAAAATTTTCAAGTTAATCAGAGTTCTTTAAATAGGTAAAAATGACGGTAAAAGATTTCGTTACATACATACATGTTTACCTAATAAA
This sequence comes from Listronotus oregonensis, assembly GCA_019359885.1. NCBI lineage: Eukaryota > Metazoa > Arthropoda > Insecta > Coleoptera > Curculionidae > Listronotus > Listronotus oregonensis. The sequence continues at coordinate 23,827 of JAHBCN010010667.1, read as the reverse complement.
AGTGTGGTCAAAATTAAGACAATGAAAGTCCAAAACACATTTAATGGAATACTTCTTTTTTTGCTAAACCTGTCAACAGGTATAAAACGTCCATACCCTCATCATTATCACTTAATTTAAAAAAGGCCATAACCCGTTTCCGATCTTAATCAAAGATCTATACCTCGAGGCCCATTGATTTAAGTAGTCCATTCTCGAGCATAAAATATTGTGTTTCTAATTCGGGAAACTAATTAGAGAGAAGGCCTTGGTTAGATCTTTGCTCCGGTTGATTATGGGTTCCAACACTTTTATCAGTTCTTGGGGTAAGAATTATATTGATTAGGATTTGAAATGACCCGTTATTTTACTTTAGGTTATTTTAATTGGGATAAATAATGGTGAGTTTTCTAAGTAGGTTAAAATGATTTACATTTGGTATAATTCTTGTTTTTAAAATTTTACTATAAGATAAATTATCACTCCAAAAAAAAAAGTGACAGGTTGAAAATTTTTTGTTAAATCCACCACTAACGCGCTAATATTCTTTATTTCATACTGTCTGTCTGTCAAAAAGTCTATATAAACACTATTTTCTTCTATTTTATCCTGCTGTATCGCATATTAAGTAGGCAATAATTGGATATTTATGACTATTTCGCTAGAGTGTATTACACCTGCAATAAAATCAGTATCCAGCTAAAAATATTGCTACCTGGACAAAACCAACAACATGGTATTTCAGCGACAATTTTTTGACATTATCAAACTGATATTTTTCATTTATAATTTTTGAATTATCGGGACATAATATTTAAATCAGCTCGATTGGCACGAGATGCAAAGCGTTGGCAACTTCAGGCAAGGCCTGAAAAAAGGAAAGTGGGTTCAAAAGCATTTACCACTACAGATCTTTTGGAAATGCTCAAATGACGAGGACAATCCAGACGGATTACAAAAAATTTTTTCCACATTTGTTTCTTTGAATTTTCTGGCGTGGCAACGAAGCCGTTTATTGAAAAATTTCCAGTATTTTCAAAGAACGGGACCTCAAGGGTAGGTAACTAAATAATTGTTATATTTATTTTGTTTGCTTAAAGATTAATTTTTTAGGCAACTTCTGGGAAAGGGGTTTAATATAATCCCATATTTTCGAAAAAATTCCCAAGGAGGCTCTAAAAAATTTGACAAATAGTAAATGGCTAGTAAGAAACAGAACCAATGAAAACCGGGGTCCAGTCAGATTATATTTGAAATTAATGGAAAAAGAGATCTAATCCTCACTTGACCACAGAGTGATTGTTTTTAACTATAACATCCCAACTGGAAAAAGGAGTATGGTACAAAAACATGTCTTTGGGCTTAAATTTTCCTTTTCAAAGTGGGGAAAAACAATTGCTTTAAAAAATGGTTGATACAAAAAATAAAATTAAATCATTCCCATCGATCTTCTGCAATCTCTTTTAACAAAAAAAAGGGGTTGGTGATCAAGAAGCTATTAAGCTCACAGGACATTCTAGTACCAACTCTTAAAACCATATCTTCAGCTGAATCCAGAGCACCACCTAAATTTAATTAACAATTTGCGACAAAATAAGGGAAAAAAAGCTTCGGCCTCTTTCGAGTACTCAGGTCCAGGTACAAACTTAATCTGCTGTGGGTTGAAAACAGGTCAAACTAATAATTAATATAATTGCAATTTTTATATAAATAATTAGGTAGTTTTTATTTACTTGTTTTGATGGCAATTTTTTTAAATAAAATAATTTTGTGTTCTTTTATTTTCAAAATCTCCTTACGTGAATTGTCGAATACCCCTGAAAAAAAAGAAAAAATTTTTTCAAGGTTTTATCGTTTTTGTTTTTGGGAATTTTCCGCTTAAATTTAATAAAATCACTCGCCCAACGGCTCGTGATTTTTTTAAAAATGTCATTCGCGAAATTGCCAAGCAACAAACTTTCATTCATACCTTTCGAATATTTTGCCGACAAATTTTTTTCTCTTGTGATATTATATATGACAGAAGTATTTATTAAAGTGATTCGGCAAACGAGCAAAGTACTTTGTTCTTTCTATGATTAAAATTTTGAATATTTTTATTGATAATTTTATTGCAGCAAGTGAATGTAACTGCTCAATGCGATAAACTTTATAGGTTTTTTAATTATACCATTTTCTGGGTTTATAGCCAATTTTAGTACTTTGCATTTATGTATATATGCACTCATAGCGGGGTAATTAGTTACACAATATGCTAACACCCATAATCGTAAAACGGTGTCACTCAGTAGATTAAAGTTGGAGAAGGTGTCATAAAACGACTCTTTTATTGATATCAGACAATGATAAGAAGACTTTTATGTAAAATGTAATAGGTTAACAAAATGTGTACGAATTACCATTAAAAGTGTTAACTATGGTTATCGCTACACAATTTATTACATAGTTATCATCTTTTATTTGATCTCATTAAAATACTTGTAGATAGTTCGACAATTTAAAATAATTATGCTTCACTTTACAGATGATGGTGTATTTGTAATTTCCTGGGCTATTATAAAAGGTATTCCGGATATTGAAGGTAGATTTAAAAAAAAAAATTAATAACGTTAATGAAAATCGTTTATTGAAATAGAATAAATATTCTCTATATCTATTATTAAAAATTACAATGAGGTCCCGGCACTTCTTTTTTGATATTAACCTCTATAAATGGGACCTAAAATTAATCCCTGTATGTAAAAACGTTTTATAATTTTTAGTAATTTAGCAAGGATTAGCAATTTAAACACTGTTAGAATGTTGAACAAACGTCATTGTTGTTACTATGATTTTAATAGGCAACTCAAAATCTGACATTTTGTTAAACATTCTAAACCGTTGTTAACTTTTAAAATTGCTAAGTCCATTAATTTCAAAGGAGCACACTCCAAATAATGTGTTTAAGGGGAAGAGAACTGTTATTTTAGGTTGGAACAGGTTTTGAGACTTTGTTTTAAACATTTGAATTTCTTTTCGCCCCGTTTGCAAGTGTTTTGTTTATCAGTACTCAATTTTGGCGTAACGGGAAGATGAACAACATACATTTCGACCCTTTTAAGCCCTCTGAAAAATGAGACAACCACCTTTTTTAAACCGTCTAATTAAAAAACTAATAATGAAAACCTCTTCAAATGGTACAAAACCCCTTGGGTTCTTGGTTTTTTCTGTTAAAACCCCCCCTCTGAAAGGGGAAACATTTTTTTTTATTTCATAAAAAACTAGCACTTTTGTATTGTTATCTTTAGTATTAAAAATGAAAATATTTTTAGTGGAAATATTTCCATAAAATGGAAATACTGAAACATGAAAAAAATAAAATGCTTTTAAAAACCTTTAAAAATAAAGATTTTTTTTAAATTTTTTATACTTTTGCGTACAATTTTTACACTGGGAAAAAAAACCAAAAGAACGTATAATTTAAATTTAAATAATAAAATTTTGATCTGAGAGATCCCTCGATTATTGCTTGCTTTAGAAGAAGTTGAATTGCACTCGCATGAAGAGACATTGAGGAATACACCGGTGTAGATAATACCCATAAAAATTTGGCCTTTAATAAAAGTTGCACAACTTGTGCTCTTTTGGGTAATTTTTAAAAATTTCACTGTTTTCCTTGTATTTTTAATTCTTAAATTTTTATTTATAAAAATGTTTTGCGTTTTAACCCTTTTGGGATGAAATTTTCTTATATAAAAAACTCTATTTAAAATTTTCAAAATGAAATTTTCTACGAAAAAATAAAAAAAGATTGGGGCTTTAAAAAACTGTAAATTTACGGTTTTTATCAATCGTGTCTCCATTGTTACCCAGTTGCCCTGTATTTTATATTTTGATTAATTATTATTTTCCCTTTTTTCTTTGTTTTATTCCCCAATTGTTTACCAAAACCATTTTTTTTCTTAAATTTTAGCCAGGTATTTTTGCCTGGTTTTTAATACTTGGAAAATTTTAAATCTTTTTTAAAAAATCCGGGCCCAAAACTGACCATTTATGGTATTACCCATGATAAATTTTTCCTTAAAAATTTTTTTAATTTTTAAGTTTTTTGGTTTTGATTTTTATATTTCCAATATTTCCATATATTTTTAAAGTTTCCGGAAATATTTCCAAATATATATTTCCTGAAAGTTTCCATCACTAGTTATCTCACGAATTATAGTCAAATTTTCTCTTTCAATTGTTAAACTGTTTAAGGATTGTTTTCATAAGCCGTGCTTTAAAATAAAAAATTCAGCAGCTTTAAGTTGCATGTACCATGGGGCCCTTTTTAAAAAACAACGAAAAGGTTAGAACCGGAAATAATCAAAATCATTGGACTTTTTGGCATGAGATAATGGGAAAAGACTTAAAAATATGTAGTTTTTTTAAAAACGGTGTCATGGGAGAGAATTAAATGGAGGATTATCAAAGAAAAAGGAAGACTAAATCATCTTTCCAAGTTTTTTTTTTGGAATTTTTAAAAAATTTGGAAATTTTAATGCAACTTTTAAATGTGAAGGTATGGAAAAATAAACCCCCGATTTTGCTACCGTTGGATTCTTAAAAAAAGTTTTAAAACAAACAAAAAATTACTCCAAGTAACTTTGATGTCTTTTTTTTCTTTTTTATGCAAAAAAAGAAATTTAAAAAAAAGGGTTTCTTTTAAAATTTTATTTTTTTGTTTGGGACAGGTATAGCCCCACTTTGAAAAAAAACAGTATCTACCAAAATCCAAATTGACTTTTGGACTTGCATACTTAAATGTTATACTAAAAAAAGAGTATATTTTTGGTTTTAAAAAAAATTTAAATCAATATTCTGATTGGCTTTAATTAAAAAAATGTAGAAAAAATTGCAAATTCGTGTTAAAACATATTTTCAGTTATTCTGTTGAAATTTTTTTTTAAAATTATTTTTCTGATTTCCCTTTTTCAAAATTTTTCAAAGAAAAATTTTTGCTTTTTTTCTTTTTTTGAAATTTAAAGTTTGAAAAGTTTTCTGAATTGGCATTAAAACCAATTAATAGGTTTAAAATCGTTCCCAAAACTGGTATGTTCGGCAAAAATTAAACTAAATTAAATTAGTATATTTTTAAAATTGTTAAAACATTTAAGGGTACAAATAAGCTTCTAAAAGAAAGATATTTAACTTTAACTTTTTTAATTGAGGGAAACCCATTTTGTTCTGGGAAGGGGGGGCCGGTAGGGTCTAACCTTCACATTTTTTTTGACAAAAATTTTTAACAGTTAAAAAACTTTTTGCAATGTGCTTTCAAAAAAAGTTTTTGGGAAATTTAAATTTTTCCCTAAAAAATTTTGTCTTTAAATGGGGGGTTAAAAAATTTTTGAAATTTTTCTAACCCCAATTAAAAAGGGTTTAAAAAAACGTCTTTAAAAATTCTCGATAAAAATTTTTTATAAAAATTAAAAAAAAAAAAAAAGCTTGGGGATTTTAATCTCCCGTTAAAATAAAATAAAAATAAAAGGAAAAAGGATTTTATAAAAGGGGTTATTTACTTTATAACTAAAAAACTGTAAGGAAAAATAAAAAATTTAGCCCCCCCCCCCTTGATTTTTGAAAAGGGGTTTAAGCCCAAAATAGAAAAACGTTTTGGGAAAGACTTAAATTAAAACCAAAAATTTAATATATTTAAAAAAAAATCCATTTTCTTTGAAAAACAGTTATACGACAAAATAAAATGGGTTCACCTAAAATGAAAAAAAATATTTCCTAAAAAAAAGTTTAATTCCGGGTTCAAAAATTTGTAAATGGTTTTTAAAAATTTGGGGTTTATTATTATAAAAAAGGGAAATTTTTAAACGGCAAAATTATTTTAAAAATTTTTTATTTCCAAAACCAATAAAGATTTGTAAAAAAAATTTATAAGAAAATTGAAATAGAATTTTTTAAAAATAATTTTTTGCTTTCAGTTCAAAAAAACGCCTTCAGGAAGATTCAGACATAAATTTATAAGTATAAAATTTGAAAAATTTTTAAGGTTAATAATTTAATCGTATAAGTTCAGATTCCATCCGGAATTATATTTAGGTTTTCTAAAATTTTAAAAGAGTTATGCTATCCAATGGAAAAGGGAAAAATTTATTGAAAAAGGGATTTTCTCAAAACTTTTTTCATTTCGTGCTGAGTCCTTTTTTTAATTTTAACTTTTTGTTAAAACCTTTCTTTACTATAATTTAATATATTTTTAATTAAATTTAATATATAATAATAATATTTTTTATATTAATTATTATTTTAAAAAAAAATATTTAAATCAGAAAAATATCTTTTATTTTAGCGATAATATACAGGGTGTTCTATTTAAAAAGCAGTTGCCTATATTTTTCATTTTTTTTTTCGATATTTTTTTTTTCTGATAATTTCAAAAGATAATATGGAAAACCAATTTTTATATAAAATATTTTTTTTTCTATCTTTAAAAACAAAGGCCCAGAAGCCACAAATTAATAAAGCCCTGATTTCCGTAGATATTTTTTAAAATAACAAAGACTGAAAAAAAAGCAAATGGAATAAAGTTTGTATACAAACTTTATGTCATTTGTCAACTTCATTTAGGGTATTTATCGATTTATTTTTTTGATTATGTGGATTTTTCTCTTTTTACCATTTATAATTTTGCAAATATTATTAGTTTGATATCTTGTGTATTTGTGCTGTTGTTAAAATCCCTTTAGTGCCACTGCAGTGTATCATTTTTATTTCTAGTAAGTATTTTAGTTCTTTTTGACATCAACTATTAGGCCGATATTACTGTAGATACAAAACCTAGCACAAAAAAATTAAAACGCAGAAAAAAATATTTTTAAGGAAAATCGGCCGCCATCTCTTTTAAATATTCTTAAAATTTTTTGATAAATATAAATATTAGGATATTATATAAAAAGTCGGATCTTGTTCATTTTGGTAAAGTGTAATCCATCAAAACATCAAAACGAAACAAGAAGAAAATTTTAGGTTAGGCAATACTTAATTAAAATTTCGACATAAAAACAAAAGATTAAATATTATTTTTGGTGGTAATTAAACAAGACAAAGTGCTACTTAAACGGTGTGTTAAGATTTTAATTGATGTTAATGAGAATGTGTTTTAATTTCTTTAACAAAACAATCATCGGGACTAGAACATTAGTTCTTAAATTAGATGGTAAAAAGGCCACACGTGTAAAAATAAATAATGTTAAAGCAAGCCGTAAAGATAAAACGCCTAATAATATTACAAATGGATTTATTTATTATTTAGTTTTACTGGTAGTTATACAGAGTGTCCAAATAATATGTGTACATACTTAGTTTAAAAATTGACTTCTTCAAAAAAGTTTATTTTAAGCCAACTTAGTTACATGTAAAATTATTTTGTACAGCGGGTAAAGGCATTAAAAAATAAAAAAAAAATATTTTTTTTATATTTTTTTTTAATATACTTACTAATTTTAATATTTCTAGCTTTATAGTATTACTATTAAGAAAAAAATAGTGATATAGTAATCGACTATAAAGGAGTAAAAGTTTATATAAGTGACGATGTCTTTCTAGCCGCCAAATTATGCTAGTACAAAGATTTTTGTCTTGTCTATACAAAGTGTCAATTAAGTTTTTAGTTTTAAAATATTAAAAAATGTATATATAAATAGTCTTCGAAAAATACCTTCTTAGATTGGTAGAGCTCCCAAGGAGAGGTACCAAAATCACGTTTTGAGAAATATTTTTGAAAGAGTTTAAGGTAAGCTAGATAAATATAGTCCAGTTGTTTATTTTCTAACCTTGCTCGTAGCTGATTTCCCAAATTAATATTTTTTAAGAATTTACATGCAGTGTGTTAATGATTTATTATGCCTTAAATTTGCTTTCTGTAGAATTGTAGTAGATCTAGCACCAAATGATAAAACCTTTAATATTTCTACACAAAAAGCAGCCTGCTGATTTTTGTATTTTGAATTTTTCAATTTTTTTAGCAAATATTTTAAAATCATCATATTTTATTTGAAAGTAATGACTTAAACCTGATAAATTTATCAGTAGTTTGCCATGGATTGAATTGTACCTATCTGTTTTGTTTGTCATTTTCGTATGAACTCTTGCATGATATTCCAAAATATTTTTTTTAGTGTTTGTTAAGGAAATTATGGCTAAATAGTTGAAATAGGATGACTTTAATCTTATTTATTTATTTTATTTTAAGTCTGTTATTTAAAAATGATGAACACTATTTTTTACGTAAGCGATCTTATGGAAAGTGGATTTTAGGACTACGTGGGTAGAATAAGTGCAAAATAGTGTAAAATATTTCTTAATAACAAACAGACCTTTTCTAAGATAGTCAATTTTTCTTGTTATTTACCATATTTCAAAACATGCTTTAAAACATTTTTAAAACATCTTGTTTGAAATAAGAAAATGGTATTATTCCTATTAAAATGCTTTAGTCTCTAAAAGGTATTCAAATAAACCTTATTCTCTTATACACATTCTAACTTTACGACATATACTTTATGATGCTCGAAAAATTTTAAAATAGATATTTTTTTAATGTAGAAATAAAAAACGTTTTATTATTTGGTTCCAAAAGTACGAGAAATTTCAAACAAGAAATTTGGATCATCATATACCAAACACACACTTTAAATTTATAGACCCTAGAAAAATTGACTTAATGTGGAAAATTAGCTACGTGCAAATTAAAAAAAAAAATACCAAATTTGACCTTCCATAAACGATCCAGATATGTCATTATTATAAACTGGACGGCAGCATTCTTCAAGCTTGGTTGTAGAAGCATTCTGATGGCATTTTTCATAACCATCCTTGTAATGATTTTTTGACTTTACAATAAGTCCTAAAAATATTTTCCACTAATATATAGGTTAGTCATCAAGTTCTTTAATTATAGAGAAAGTTGCTACTTGAATTTTTAACTAAATATAAACCTTATGGTGTCGAAAACGCTGCAGAATTCACAATTCTAATCTTTTATTGTAAAAAAATACAGGCTTTTCGAAAAATCCGTAAATAAAAATGACATGACAGGGTCTTGACGTCATTTAAAAATACACGAATTAACGCTCTTTAAAAAATTAAATGAAACTCTATTTTAGAGTAGAGATTATCTGCATCTGAAATTTGCGTCAGTAAATCTTGCAAGTCACTTCTGTACTAATGTTTTCTTTTTACCCACTTTTTAAGGTAAAGAAGCTTCAAGTATTAAATTATTATTTTACCATTTTTATTAATTAATATTTGTAGGATATTAACTAAGTGTTTGGAAGATTCGACAAAAAGTATTTAAGGATTGAAAAAAGATTATAGGGACAACTACGTGAAAATGGGGGGAAACTATCCAGAAAAATGTCATCAAATCTTAAATAAATGGAGCGGGGAGGTATTGAAAATTTCGCGTCAAATTTTTTTAATTCTAAGAATATACATTATTATTATAAACAATAAAAAAAAGCATTAATTAAAAAAATAGTGTTACGTTCTTAAAGCAAAAATGATTATGGATACTAAAATTATTAAAAGTAAAGTAAACAGCATGTAATGAATTTAATTACTTTTAAAAATATAGTAAATCGCACGTAAGTGGGAGGAGAGGTATAACTACATTTGCACAAAGCTCACTAGGGAGTGAGGGCGAGAGTAGAATTCCCAAATGAAAAAAAAAAACACCTTACGTAATTAATAGATGCTTTCCAGCAGTGGCAGGTTATTCCGGGCACAGGGAACGCCCACCCTCTTCACTGCCCACCCTCTTCAAATATTATTTAATTTTTAAATCTAATATTTTGTAATATTTATTTTCATTCGAGTTTGTCTATTTCCATGAAGTATAATTCAAAAGTTATGCCTCCTACACGACACCTGCGAGGATCGAGCATTAACGCACTCAAAAACTATTTTCCGGGGAACACTCGGTTTTGGCTCTTCGAGCCCATAATCGCGAAGGATCGCACATCCTCGGCGTTCGCAATTTTTAGCCGAATGATGGGGCACAAATTTGCGTGTCTCCAACTAGTCCGATTCCCAGTAAAAGCGGTTTTGACTTTTGTGGTTTGCGCGCGGAAATGCATGATAATAATTTTATGAAGTTTAATTATTGGTGAATGTTTAAGTATTTGATAATGAACTGAAATAAATTCGGTTCGCTACCTCTTGAGAACGGTCCCTTGACGTTTGAACAGAAAGGTTTAGTTAAACAGATTGGTCGATCTACTCCTGATTTAGATATAGCGAATTCAAGTTCAAGTAAAACTAGAAATATATAATAGAGTGTTCAACAAAATATTTACGATAAATATAAGTGGATTTGTGGATTATCCGGAATACAAATAAATTGTTTTGTTTTGTGTATATTGTTTAGAAACGAAATCACAGTTTGAATTCCTGAAACGTGGATGATTTAAAACATATAGCAGACAGAGCAAAAACACGAAAATTCGGTTTCCCATCTTAACCATATACATGGACTTTAGTGTTTGGGAAAACAAACATACGAGAACAATTAGACAGTGCTTACGTGCGGGAAAAATTGAAGCAAAATGAACAGGTACAAAAAATAGACATATTTTGCAAAGACTGATTATGTGCATAAAGTTTTGTGGTGCATTTGAATTAGCGCTTAGAGGACATGACGAGAAACAATCTTCGAATAATCCAGGTATTTATGTGGGGTTAATAAACTTTGGTTGAATTAGACTCCATCCTTTGGTATACATATAAAGAATCGAAAGTTTTTAAAGGTACTTCAAAACCATACAACAGTTGTTGACGCGGTGTTTGATTTATCGTGAATCGAATTATTAAAAGAAATAAAATTTGCAAACTTTGTGGCTGTAGTTGACGAACAACTGATGCATCTAATCAGCAACAAATGGTTATTATAATTCGATATGTCAATGGACAAGTATATGAACGTTTTGGGCTTTTATTAAACCGGCTGGCTACTGGCTGACACGATTTGTCAAAAACGCTTTTGGCTGAACTTGATGTTAATTTGTTCCCTTCAGAAAATCAAAAGCCGATAGCTCAAAGTTACGACGGCGCTGCAGTGATGAGCGGTAAACAATGGCGTTCAAGCGATCTAAAAGTCATTTCCATATGCTCATTTTATTCATTGGTATGCCCATCAATTTAACTTATTAATGGAGAAGGCAGCACAATGTCATAAAAAAGTTAAAATATTCTTTGGCTAATTTGCAATCATTTTTAAGCTTCTTTTCAAGATCAGCAAAACGCACAGCTTGATGAGGTGAAGAACACGTTACCACGTGCTGCACCTACACGCTGGAATTTTAAAAGTAGGACTGTTAATACTTTATTTGAATATAAAAATTCTTTCAAGAGTGCTTGAACAAATTTAGATAATGATAGTACGGATCTCTACAACACTTGGTGAAGTAAACGGACTTTTAAATCATCTAAAGAGCAGAGTTTCTTTACTGGTTAAAATTCTTTCATTTCATTATGCCCCATGTTGAAATATTTTTAATGAAGCACAAACCAGAGGTATTGACAGCGTACAAATTCAAAATGCAATTGGACAGTTTGAGAAACAAATTATCCGCATTAGATCAAATACTGATCACCTAGAACCTGAAGAGGAAGAAGAACCTGCCAGAAAAGATACAGAAGCACGCGTCTGCTGGTGAATCGCGACATGTTATTTCGTTGAAGAAGTGTGTGACAATATTTTAACTTAAATTAGAGACAGATTTGATTTTTAAAGACCATTTTTAAGTGCATTTTAAGTGCAGCGAAACTATTTTTTTCTAAAATTTTGAAAGTTACAGAGTTTTCCCCAAGAATAACATTTTGATTTTAACAGTGAAATCTTTATCCCATGTTTGACAGTGGTAAACATTAAAACTGAATCCAGCCATTTACGACAGGGACGATAGTATGGATTGAAGAGTTTTGGTTCCTTTAATGTTCTTTATCCGACACAATTTTGAAACTATGCGCTAGAAACTTACAACTCGTGGCAGATATTATTTGTACAACACCAATGTCAACAAGTGAATGCGAAAGATGTTTTTCAACATTAAATCGCATAAAAACTTTTTTGAGAAATACGATGCTGCAAGACAGGCTTAGTTCTGAAGCTGTTTTATCGATTGAAAAAATTATACAACTTATACCTGACTTTGATAATAAAGTGACTGATCGCCTTCTAATAAAAAGGACAGAAGAATGGATCTTAAGATTAAACAAGGTAATATCATCACACTTTTCTCTATTATATTTATTGTGCCCCCCCAATAATAAATCTCACGAGCCGCCACTGCTTTCCAGCATAATTAACACAGAAGATTAGAAAAAATATTTACTGATGACGTTTATTTTTTTTTAACCCATTTAAATATCACAAATAAGCGTTATTCTATTTGAAACTTTATTTAAAAAAACTTTAAATAAAATGGACGTTAATTAAAAATTAGGGAGCTTTTAAAATTTTAAAAAATTCCTTTTTTGCGTCAGGACCGTCTGTAGTTGGTCCGATTTTGGGACCGGATATTTTTTAAAGCTACAATTTTTTTATCAAAAAAATAAAAATTTAAGTACATCTCATTTATACTTCTACGTTTTACCCAAATGTGGAAAGGATGTTTCGAAAATTTTTTTGTTGTTCAGTTTCTTTTTAAAATTTTTAGAAAATCTTTATAAAAGACCAATTGGTAATACAAAAATTTTTAAAAAAACAAAAAAAAATTAAAAATAACAAAAATTTAATGATTTTGTTAATACTTGCGACTGAAAATTTTTTTTTGTTTATAAGAATTTCTATAAATTTAGGAAAACCAAAAAGAAATTTTTTTTCTGTATCTTCTTCAAAATATGAAATAAAACTTTGTTACTTGAAATTTTTAAAAATAATATTCTTTCTAACTAGACTTTGGGCAATAATCACAGGGTTTTAATTAAAAAAATTTAATTTTTTCTAAGTTTGCTCAAAATTTATGCTAATTTTATACTTTTGCTTTTTAAACCCTTTCAATACATTTTTTCAAAACAAGCTTTTGTTTCAGTTTTGAAACACGAAACAGTTTTTAAAAATTGAACCCTTTTTTGGAAATTATTTTAAAATCTGGTTGTAAAAAAAATTTGTATGGTCAGACTTTATAAAATCCTTTTTTAAAGATCAACTCGTAATACGCCTTTTCTTTTTATTTTTATGTAAACATAACCTGCTGGTTGTTCTGGTTAGTTGTAGGAGATTTGTATTTCTATTAATTTTAAATGATTTACGAATGAACAACTTAAAATTAGTCGGGTTTTTTGAAACAATAACAAACAAAGCCCCGTTTTTCATGATGGTTGGATTTCGTGCGCGGTTGTTTTACATGTCCCCCTTCTAAAAGACTAGGATCTTCGTGAAAAACAATTGCAAAACCTGTTTACCGCGCTTTTTATACGGGGGTGTCAATTAATTCATGCAGATATTTCGGGGGATAATATTCAAAATAAGAAAAAGATGCAAATATATGCAGGTGTAAAGGGATTTTGATTATACAGGTGGAAAAGTTTTTTTTTCTCATATTTTCGTTTTCTCCTTTATGTTCGGGGGATAATTTTAAAATTTTACTCAAAATTTTTAGTTTCCTGTTGAGAATTGTTTCCGTGTATAAGGGTTTAATTTTTTTGAATCGGCTTTTAACTTTCAAATTGTTTTTGCCCCATGTATAATTTAAAAATTGAATCTTTCTCTTTGTTTGCTTTCTGGTCTCTTGCATTACTCTTTTTCTGTCACCTTTTTCATTTTTTTTGCAAAAAGGGCCCATGGATAAAAATTAAGTGTGGAATGAAAAAAGAATTATGAAAAAAAACGGGGGAAGGCAATTTTTATTCTGTTTTTTTCGCTTTTGATCTTTTGAACCCAAAAATTTTTTTGTTTCTTTTTAAAGTTTTTCGAAATATACGGAAAAATTAATTTTCTTTGAAAAAATAAAACAACGACCCAACCAGATATATATTTACATTTTTTGGGCATATTCGCCCCCAAAAATTCACTGTTTAATAAACCCCTGTATATATACTATTATAACAAAATTAATTTTCCCCAAATAAAAAACCCGTTTTGAATTTTTTTTAGGGAAATGACTTTAAATGGAACATGGGTCCAATTAACAAGACTAATAGTAATCCGATGAAACATCATTTTAATTGGATTAAATTAAATAAAATAAGCATGAATCATCATAAAACGACACACCCCAACCCTTTTTGAAACCCCCAATTACAAAAGATCAAAAGGGGAGGGGGTTAAAAAGGGGCCCAGGTTGTCTGGTGATGAATTTTGGGGGTGCAAAACGAATATATATAAGAATTTAGAATGTTCTCCCCTTTAAGAAACCCGTAAATTTACCACTATTTGAAATTATTTAAAAAATTTAAAAATCGGCATATTCACCCCAAAAAAAAAACATTTTTTTGGTGTTTCTAACAGCATTCTGGGAGTGTATATTAACGAAACGTTTTAGCCATTTTTGGTCCTCTTTCCGTTTCGTTCAATTAAGGGATGGTTGTAAATTGACAAAATTTTAATTTGGGGGGTTGATTATGATTGTAAAAAAAAATAAAAAGTTGGGTTTTTTCTGCTTTACACTGCAAACCTACAGGGCCGTTTTTGGCGTTATCTGGTTTTTGGTTAAGACCGCCGCATGAAACTATATCCGCGCTGTACCGTCAACCGTCGTCAATCATTCGTCATTTTCGTTGTGGCAGCCCTTTTCCCGTATTATTTCGTTTTTGTTTTGGATTATTTTTGGGTTTCGAAATTTTTTTGGTTGATAAAAACCTTTTTTTTTAGTGATTAGTGTTTTTAAATTGTGACTATTTTTGTGTTTTTGTTTGTTTAAATAATATCGTAACAGAATGACTAGAGTTGATGGTTTTTTTTTCTCCCAAAGGGTAACATCCCGGCTTTTTCGGAAGTTTTTTTTATTTAAAATTTTATATATATAATATTATAATATATTTATATTTTTGTTTCAGTTAAAAGTTTAATTGGATGTTATGCCCCCTGTTCTTTTGTCTCCAGCCTCCGGGTGGTTAGTTCCCCCATAGTTTTGCGTTTTTTCCCCCGTATGTAAGTGCGGGCACTCATATATGATGTAGACGTCTTTCCTCTTCGTCACATAGTCTAAAAATGGGTCCTTTCTCTTAGATCCCCATGTGTGCATATGTTTTCAGAGTGCATGCCCGGATTAACCCCTGTCCTCTCTTAATCTGATTCCTATTTGTTTTATAATTCACTTTCAATGCCTGATGGTGACCCAACATTGTTTAGGGATGTTGCCGGAATGTGGTTCCGTATATGAGGTTGTTTTTAACCCCCGACAGACCAGCCGAGGTTTTTTCCCCCAAAAACAGGTTCAGGACCCAACATTCCTACCCCCTCTGGAGGGAGACTGCATTTTCATTCCCTTGATTTTTCTGGGGTCCTGGCACCCAAAAAGGTCCTTGGGTGTTGAAGGGTTTGGGGGAGGCTTGAATATTTCCCAAACTGATTTGTTGATCCCAAAGCCTTTGGGGCCCTTGACATCCGAGAAGATGTCAATCCTGCCCTTATACCCTCTCCCCAAGTTCTCCGAAAAAGTTCAATGGCATATTTTTCCCCTTGAAATTGTGCATTTTCCCCCGGGGAACATAAGCTTCCTGGGGGTCATCCCATGTCCCTCCGCCCATTTTATCAGTCTTGATCCAGGAACGCCACTCCCCCCGGAAGCTGGGTTTTATGGTCTTGTTATCCGTTTTGGCTTTTATCACTGCTCATCTAAAATAGTGGGTTTGTGTCCCCCTTGTTCTGGTGTGTCCTAACGGGAGAGCCCGTTGGTTACTTTCCCCTTATGCCCTAACTCGCCCCCGAAATAATTATCCCAAAGGGGGGGGCCGTGGGCCGGTATTTGGGATCTTTAGCCCCAAAGTTATAAAGAATCAGTCGCTGGACTTTGGATAACTCCGCTCTGCTTTTCTGTTTGTGAGTATTTCGAATTTAATTTTAAAAATGGTTGAAGTCTGACCTAATTTATCAAAATTACGGGGCACTTCGAGGTAGAAACTTAAAATTTATATAGGATTTGGAAAAGTAAAAAAAAAATTGTCTTTGAATATAAAAGAGTAGGATTTTAACTAAACAAATACCCTCTTTTTTATAAATTAACCTAAAACAGACGCGTTTTTAAAAGAAAAAGCAATTCTTACCTTACTCGTCTGGTTTTTTTTACCTAAAAAGAAAGGTTCTGAAAGTCATGGATCCCCCATTTTTTTCCACAATCAGAAAGAAAAAGATATTCCACAAAACACTTATTAGAAGAACTTTTCCCTACCCAAAATCTCGTCCTCTTAAGGGCCCAGATTTTGGTGGAATTAATTTATTTTACATACGTTTTTTGATGGAATTCATATTCATTTATTCAATTTTTTTAACACTAAATAAAAGGGGTTCTTAACCCTGTTGATAGCCTTTGGGTTTTTTTTAAAAAATTTTTTTTAGCCAAGAAAAAAAATGTTGTTTTTTGGCCCCTCTCCCTTTTCTAAAAAAAAAAATTCCCCGTCTAGGTTAATTTAAATTATGTCGATTTTTCTTAGATTTCAGGGTCGCCGGAAAAAATTAGGAGGGGAAAAATTTTTTGTTTACTAGTTCAGTTAAAATTAAAAAAACCCAAAAAAACAAATTTTAAATTTTTTAATAAAAACAAACCCCAAAAAAATATGTTTGGGGGGGGAAAATAATTTTCTGGTGTTTTTTTGCTAAACACGAATCTAAAGTCAAAAAATGAGGTAAACAGCAAATAATTTAGAAAGGGTAATTTTTTAAAAAATAACGATTTTTTTAATTTTAAAAGTCATTATCTTGTTACTATTAAAGTTACACACAAAAAAATTTTAAAAAAAAACTATTTTTTTACGATCTTTAATTTAAGCCCATAATTTTTTTCTAAAAACAATATTTGTTTTATATAAAAATCGTTTATCAGATATTTTTAAGGTATCATCTGGAAAAAATTGAAAATTATTTTTTTTTTTTTATTTTACAAATTTAAATAATTTTATAAATAAATATAAAATAAATGATTTGTTTTTAAAAAAAAAAAAAAAAAAAAAAAAACCTTAAAAAAAAAATACATTTTTTTTCTTTTTGAACTAATTTTTGTAAATTCATTTTCGTTTATTCTCCTTTTTTATTTCTATCAAAAAACCTATTTTAACCTTTTTTTTTAAAAAATTTAAAAATTTTTTTGTTCCATGTACCTTTGTATCTCTTATAGCTTATATTAGGTGCCATTAGATTGAGTGATGATAGATCTCCGGTAAGAGAGATGGCAAGCCACTTAGTGCCTAACAACATGCTGACACAGCCTCCAGCATCATTTCCGATATCCGGAAAAAACTGAGTTTTTTTGTTTTTATTTCTGACTAATTATATTATGTCTCACTTCTCTTATGGCCACTTCTTAAGCTCTACAAACCAGCGTTGAGATTTTTCATATCGACGCTTCCATTTGACCATCATCAATCCCCATTGTTTTAAATATTGACCTGGGTTTTTATTTAATTTTTTTGAACGTCATATTATCCCAATTGCAAATATATAACAATTTTAATATTTATTAACAAATATGAAACGCCCCTATAAGAAATGATGCGTTCCTTATTCAAGGTTTTTGATATTGTCTCTAGTGGAAAACATGTTTATTTAACAAAAATATTAAGTGTTATACATCATTGTTATTGAGATTATAACTGCTTCTCAAAATGCAATAAACAATTGAGTGCCGCATTTAAAAAATAAAGTTGATGATGGTTTAAAGAAAACGAAACGTCAAATGAAAAATCAACGCTGTTTTGTAGAGCTTAAAAAGGGCTGCGAAAGTGTCTTTATCTATATCTCTTAAATAACGTCAGAAAAAAACAAACAGAAATCAGCAAATTTTGGTTTTTTTTTCGATATCTCCCGAAGCACTGAATTTCATTAACTTTCTAATCTGGCTGGTTGTTAGCACCTAAATGCACAACTTTGCCATAATTTAACCGACCTCGTATCTCTCTTATGGTTTCCGAGATCCCCATGCATGCACTAAATCTGCAGCACCCTGTATAGTCGTGAACCAAACATTCCCTGGTAGTGAGAAGTTTCTGTAAATGTACCGTGTCTGGTCTTTTTAGGCTTTTCTCGATATTTTTACATTGCCTGACCCTACATTTTGACTGATTCACATGTTCAGCTGGGAAAAAAATCGCTGTAGAAAATCTAGTTCGACACCCAGCACACCGCCTTTGTGCACTCATTTAAATTCAGAGATATTGAAAATTTAAGGATTTAAACGGGAATTGTTTTTCTTCAGGTTATTTTTAAAAACCCAGGGGAGTCGATCGATAGCCCCCGGACCCTTGCCGGCGGCCTTGATATTAATTACTGGATTCATTGAAACCATATAAAACACTTACAACAGCAAAGATTCACTTTTTATAAGATCCTTTATGAATTTTATTGTTATCAAGAAATATTAGCCCGATAGTGGCGATTGAGGTGGTATTTGCCACTTTTCAATGGTATTCTCTATCACAGTGGTTCCTAACCTGAGGTCCATATTTGACCACCTGTGATCTGTAAGATCCTTAAAGTGAGCCACGACAATAAAAATTACAACCTAAGATTTATCTGAAAAATAACAAATTGAGTAAATTCAAAACTGTGTTGACTTGACCTGGCATCTTTGCTACCGATACCAATCGACAACTTCACACACAGGTGGCTATAGACTGTTATTTTGAATCATTCATTAAAATTGTATTTAACTCAATATACTGCTCTAGCATCATATTTTAACTTTTTCCATATAACTTAAAAAATTTAATTTTTCTACTACTGTATAAATAAGAAAACTTGTGGTCCTAGCAACGCGTGAATGATAACGAAAGAGAACCTTCTGTGTTACTCAAGTGGGCGTTCAGGCTACGAAAGTAATATTTTTAGCGCCTGGACAAAAAGTAAGAGTAAAAAGAATGCTTGTGGAAATATTAGATTTATTTATAGTAACTGAATTTATGAAAAATATTTTAAAAATTAGGTTAGGTATTAACATTGAAAAAGTAATGCACTTTGGAGTATAATTAGGCAAAGAAATTGAGGGAATAATACTTGAATTAACAGTTTTAAAATTTGTTCTTTGGGGTATCGTTATCACCTTTAACTGTGTTAATATTCATATTTCTCTTTCACTCGTTATCTCCTCTATTAGAGGAAATATTGCAGAATTTCGTGTAAAAGCTCTTTTGAAATTTCCACCTATTACTTTATAGGATTCAGCAATATATCCTTCACAACAGAAGAAGGCCAAACTCCATGCCTTTTAAGTCCAAAATATCGACATCCGAAGACCAAAAGGAACGTAGCTGACGTTCTTCTGGGTAAGAATGCCAGTGTGGACTGACTGATGTCTTCAAGCTTCAAAACTTCGCAATTTCTTTAAAAGGTTTGAAATAGTGTGCTTTCCAATTACTTGATTAACACATTTACCTCTTTCATAACTATACACAAACGCCCATCTAGAGACTCCTTGTCTCAGCTTAATATAGGTCTCTGTAGAAATCTGACATGATAACTGAGCTTCTATCGTTGGTTACTACAAAGTTTCTTTAACTTTATTTAAACTCCACTATTTGTAACAGCCACGTCATTTATTTCTACATCACTTAGCTTCATTCTGGTATATTTGCCTGTCCGGCATGCCCCAGCCACTCCCATAATGGCTATTACTTTCATTGCTAAGTAACTTTGATCATGTTAAGAAAAATCCCATACTTTCTTCTTTTTAAAAATTTTTGACTTTGCCTCATAACCATCGTTTTTCCAAAAATAATAAAAATAATAAAAGCAACTAGTTTCTGAACTCCGAAATATTCAGGATTTTGTTTACGCAAACAAAGTTAACTTGAGTATGAATATACAAACCAGAGGGTTGGTGGTGATAAAGACTCGGTTTTTTCTTGAAAATACAACATCATTCTCGTCAACTACCCCACATTTTGGCAAGCCATTCAGAAAAAGATGATTATATGTTTGATGGTACCTCCTTTAGATTTGTCTGGCAGAAGTGAGGCACAATGCGGCAGTCAGCTGCCTTTTGGATTCCATTTTCATATTCATTTAACATTTTAAATGAATGGATTTATACTTTGAACTAAGAATAATTCAAAATATGACAAGTGCTGATGTCAGACATCGTCAACAATAAATGTGTTACTATGGATTAATTTTTAACAGGTAAAATTTCAAAATCTCTGGTATTTCTATTAAAACACGATGTTAGCCATTATTAAATTATGCTAGATACATAGAACAGTAGCAGAAAAATATACATTACACGATGCTATTCTCATAGCCTGAGGCGAACAGCCTCGGCTTCGCCTCTCGGCCATTAAAAACCAATTCTACAACAAAAAGTAAATTTTCTGCATCTTGTAATGTAATAACTATTTAATGACTTTGTCAGTTTTTTCAAAATGGCGACATGTCACCAAAGGCTTTAGTACTAACTTCTCCAATCTTAACTATGCAGATTAAAAATAAAACTGCTTGCAAAAAGCTGTAACACAGACTGAAGTGCCAAACGACTTTAAAATTTAAAAACCATTCATATTTTCGGCGAGCGAATTTGTGGAAACGAAACAATGTTTGGCCGACAACGTCATTAGTCATTAATGGCTTTTATGCGCATCGAACTACTAATTAGTCATATATGTGTAAACTCGTTTCATTAGATGCACATTCAAATTTTTGTAGCTAAAATTTTACATATACATATGTAGAATACGTTAAGAGTTTATTTATTCATTTGTTTGGAAGTACAGAAATACATATATTAGATCATTGAAGCCAAGAAGGAACATCGGTCCATACATTTTTCTGGTGTTTTTTATATTAATGGAGTTCTCTGGTTTATAAGGTTTAAAAAATTTATTACCATTTTTTGCATAAATTGTTTCCTTAATATGTCTAGAATATGGTGGTGAAGTGATTTTTTATAATTCAAAGCCATTATAAAGATACAGCAGTTAGCAGAGGCAGGTGTTCGGAGCGTTGAGCTGAGCGCTGCGAGTTCTGTCGGCTTAATAAACGAGACCCCTCTATACAAATATATGCTCATACATGCACAAACAAGTTTAAACCAGTTAAGGAAAAAAATGGTGTAGTAATTAACATACTAAAAATTTATTTTAGTATTGGTATCGCAGATTAATGATGAGTTAGTATTTTTATAGTATATGTGTACTTGAAACTTTAAACGCGTATTGTCAAAAATATATTTTTTATACTTTCCTCTATTATATCTCGAGAACGGTTTGACCAATTCACGTCAAATTTATAAGGTTGACTCAGCACATATCGACGCACGGAATAAATTATTATCACCCCAAAATTCATATTTTTTTTTTGTTTCGAAGTTTTTCAAAAATCCATTTTTTAAATTTTTCTCTCATAATAATTGATTTTATGTATTTTAGTCTAAATATTAGAATTCCACCGGTTTTTTTAGTTTCGGATAAGCCGATCTGCTGAGTTCGTGGTGGAAGTGAGGGTCCATTTTTTCGAGGCAGGTGTCTTCAGAGTGCTATAACTTTGGTTCTAATAAATATTTTTAGCTAAGAATTTATACGTGTACTCCTGAAATAACTATAAAAATATTATAAAAACTCCAAAATTTTATCTCTTCATAGGTTCTTACAAAAAATTATCAACATAAAAATTAGACCGTTAAATCAGAGAGCCCTTTAATACAAGGCATGTTTTATGTTCAGTTTTACGTACAGAAATAAAAATATGTGTCCTACGATAATGTGTTCTGTAACTTCTGAATAAACAATAAAACGGAAAACAAAATAAGGCGTTTAATGTGTTACAAACGCGTTTCCACATTTATTTTTCAAACGTCTGTAACTGGCCTGCATAAAAATGGGCTTTTGTGAGATTTATCAGCCTGAGGGGGCTTCCGATGCCAAATAGGGCCTACCAAGCGATTTTATAAGTGAGCATAAATGTCGCAAAACCCACCATATTTACTAGAAATTCTGTACATTCTATACACAGGCAGCAACGAATGAAACGGGAACCCTTTTTGCAATGAATCAAATATCAAATCGTTCTGGCGAAAAAATAAACGCTTTTTCCGGGGAAACCATGAAATAGGGTTGCTGGTGCGGTGGAGGAATACAATGCAGGGCTGCTGGTTCAGGCGGACGGGCGGGAGGTCAGGGGGGAAAAAAATTTTTCACGTAACACATCAGTAAGGAATTTATGAACAAATTCGAGCGATTAGATTGGTGTCAGGCAATTGGCAAGGGGAAAAAAAAACTTTTTTAACATCTTTTTTTTATTAAGATAGTGTTCTGAAACAACTTTTTTTTATTATAGTCCAGAAGGTGATCTTCATTTTTTTGGTTTTTAAAAAAATTTCTAATTCTGGAATTTTTAAAATATTTCGAAAACTCTTTTTCTTTTGGGATTTAAGGTCATTTTTTAGGGGTTTCCCCCGCCGGGAACTGGGAAAATTTTTTCCCTGAAAGACCGGACCCCAAAAATTGAACCAAAATAAAAAATGTAGATTTATTTACAGCTTTGGGGGAAATTTCCTTTTTAAGGGGGGAATTAAAGGCTTTTTGTTTGAAAAAATTATAGGAAAAACGGGTTTAAAAAAAATTTGAAAATTAATCAAGAGTTGTGAATTAAAAAAGTTCCCCTTTTTTCCCAAAAAAAACAAATTTTTTGCCTGCTCATTTTAAAAAAAAATTTAAAACCCTTTTATGAATGTAAGGGGGTTTTTTAAAAAAAGGTTTGCTGGGGTTTCTGCACTTAATTTTGCATAATTTTTCTTTAAAAACTGTCGTTTGGAAAGAAAAAATTTTTTTCTATCAAAAAATTTTATATTTTGTTAAAAGCATAGATTTTGAGTTAATTTATTATTTTTAAAATAAAAAATTTACCTATTTTTAAGAATGCCAAAAAAATTCAATATCACTTTTTTATTTTTTTTTATTTAGGGGGTAAATAAAAAGAATTTTAAAAAAATTAAAATGATTTAAATTTTTTTTAGGATTATGAAATATTATTCTCATATAAATATTCACTCATATAATGAGAACGAAATTAACAATAAGGGCCTACACTTTTTTAAAAATTTCCCAGCAAATTTAAAAATTTTTAAATTTTTAATTTTTGTTTTATTACATAAAAAAAAAACTTTACAATTTTAAGTTTTTTTTTTTTAGGTCGATTTATCTTTTTAAACCCTTTTTTTTTGAAATTTTTTTAATTTTTAAAAAAATTTGGAAAACTTGGCGTCCATCCCCTGAATTAAAGATCAAGTTTTTTTTTATTTTTTTTATTAAAAAAAATTTTATTTTTAAAAACCCCTGAAAAAATACCAGGCTCAAAAAAAATTTTTTTTTTTTACATTAAAGGCATGCATCACCGTAATTTGCAAAAAGTGGAAGGGAGTAGCGGAACCCGCAACAGCCGGTCATTCTAAAAAAAAAAACTAAAAAATTTTCGCTCGTATTTTTCACTTTTGTACCGTTAGCAGTAATAACCCACTGGGAAATTGTTTATTTTTAGAAATATTGAAATCGCGAATTTATTTCTTTGGAGCCCGATTAAATATTTTAGCGGTTGGTAATTACACTGTATTTGTGTCTTTGTTTTAGGCAAACCAAACCAAACCCTATGCAGTTTAATAGCCAAGATAGAATGGAGTTTACGATATTTTTTCAAAAAAAAACAAGTAGCAGATTTTTCTAATGGGATTTATGGGCT
>JAHBCN010010666.1:0-31102 GCA_019359885.1 Listronotus oregonensis | reverse complement strand
TCAATAATATAACAAAGTACAGGTTTTTCTCTGACTTATCGTTTTGAGTAAATTAGCAGATTTAAAAATTTGTAATAGTGTTTAAATAAATAATATATAAAAATGTGAATTAGCTCCTTATCATCGTTTTTACGACCCATTTGCGAAATTTAACATCATTGCGAAAAGCTTGATATTCTGTTTTTAATATGACTTTTTAACAACATCCTAAAACGGTTATGACTACGTTGATAAGGACCTTATTTACAGCTTCATATCCTAATTATTTAAATCTTATAACCAATTTTTAAATTTGCCAATTAACCAGAACCAACCAAAACGGTTAGTCGAGAACATATACTATGTTATATCATTGGAGTTGCAATTAAAGTGGATATTTAAAAATACAGTAATATACTTAATAGTCTTTAAAAAATGCAACATTTAGCGACATAGTCATCGCGGTTACGTAATTACATTTATTCGAAGATAATCTTTAATAAGTGCGAAACGGTGGATTACAGATGCATAGTCATATATCTCGTTGAATTTTTCTTCGCATGGGCTATACAAAATGGAGTAAAATATAGTAGATTTCAAAATAAAATCGTGCTGTGTCGCATCGCTACCCTGTTAATAAAGAGGCAACAAATCCAAAAATATTACAAAATTAAAGATACTTTTACAACAAAAAAGTTTTATAAAAAACGTCTTCTTGTATAACTTAAAATTTATCTGTAGGTACATTTAAACAAGTTTAAATTTTGGCTCTATCTTTTAACCTTTTTTTTCTTTATTCTGGCCCTTTTAAATTAGCTTTATATTAATGAAATTGTTAGGGTGTTAAGGTGTTAAACATACACCAGTTAAAAATTTAACTAATTAAAAATTATTTTTTCTTTACAGTTAAAGAGGCTTAAACAACCTATGTATCTTAAAAACGACAAGAAAAAATTACTACATACCCTTACTTAAACTTTTGTTTTGGAGATTTATAAACTTTTTTACTTTTTATTTCTCAAAAAATTTTTGGCTTGTTAAACATAATTGCATCTCTTAATACATACCAAAAACAGATCAAAGTTTAATTAAATTTTGGTGTAGGCAAAAAGTTAAAAAATCGGAAATAAAAGTTACTTTTTCGACTTGAAAAAAAGTTTATTATGCTTAATACATTTAAATTTATTTAGGTCAATTAATGAAAAAAAGAAATGTCTCTTTTTGGATCAATAAGGCTAAAATTAAAAAGTTTTTTGAACTGATGGCTTAAGTCCCCTTCAAAATCAGCTGACCAGTTGCGCCCTGTACAGAGATTCTTAAAATCATTATGTAAATTAAAACTAAATGGGATATAAAACATTTGACACCAAAAGCTTTTTTTATAAATGTGTTAAAAATTCAATTTTTAACAAAATCCATTTTCTTCCATTTCAGGTTGATTTTAAGTAAAAACTAGATCGAGCTAAAACTTATACGACGTATCAAATTAGAAGTAAACATGCCGTAACCAACCAGCATCATTATGTGAGTTGCAGAACTCGCTTCACTCATTCTGTAAACTTTCACTTTCGTGCCTTAAAAAAAATTGTACTTTTAACACTTGTATTATAAATAAGTATTATTTTATAAAAAAGTAAAATAGTTTTGTAAAAAATCAAATATTTACGATCTTATTAGATCGACCGGTTCCTGGTCGCAAAGGTTTTTAAGTGATATTTATTTTTATCACCCTTATTTTGTAGTTGTAGCAATAATTGCATGCCTGTGGGTAAGTTTGTGTGTTTTTTAAATGCCAACTTTCAAATATGCAATATTGTGCATCGCTACATTTTTAGCTGTCGTTGCTAATGAGACAGTTTTCGCTTTTAATTAAAACTATCTGTGTCAGCAAGTTAACATGCATTGCATAAAAACAGCACCGATGTGAATACTGAAAACACGAGTTTTAATTTACCACCATTAACAAAATTAAATTTGAGTGCCATCAAGCTAAAGAATTTAAAACTGCAGAATTTTAAGTGGTTTAGCTTTAAAAACAAACAAAAACCGATAATACTAATTCCCGTAAATATTATTGTATGTCATGTTACAATATTTTAATTCAGTTAACTCTTAAGTGTTAATAATCTTGAACGTACGCATATAATATTACCAAATTTTTTAAATATACTACTTTTTACTCCAATAGGCAACTTTTGTTCTGTACATAAAATACTTTGGATATTATTATAAATTGTAGGAAAAAACTTAACATTATTATGTTATATTTAATTATTTCACTTTTATAAGCTTTTTAAGAATCAATAAAAAAATTGCATCAAATCAAAACCTCTTAAGCCGGCGTCACGCTAGCACCAATGTTGGCCCCAATGCTACTCGTCCAACGTGTGGATCGAGAAATTTGTATATACAACACACTGATGTGTACATGTATTTGTATATGTACAAACATCGGTGTGTGCGTTGAATATGGCCGTAGCAAGAATGTCACCAGCATGGGCAAATGATAAAGTTCTTAAAACACTATAAAAGCGCTTAGAGCAATTTCGATTTCTGTATCGGACATCTTCGTATTGGCTCTAACTTCACAGAAATAAAAAATAGTTAACGCGTTGACACCTCAACCAATTACCCGACCAACGTAGGTATTGTTAAGTATTTTTAATTTTGTTTGGTAAACCAACCTGTTTTACATAATTATATGGTAAAATGTCAACCTGTGATCCAGTGTCCAATTTAAATTTTATTTTTTGATCCTTAATTTCAATGTCTTTATACCAAATGGTTGATTTTTCTAGAGAATTCACCATTAAAATTGAATCCATTTAAAAAAAATCTTCTTTACTTGCAATTGGTTCATTAATTTCATTTATATCTTTTTTCCGCTGATAACTTCTACACACGACTGCAAAATGGTTTATGCGACCACATTTTGTACATATTTTGCCATTTACTGGACAACTTCCAAAGTTATGAATACCACCACATCGGAAACAGGAAGATTTTATGTTGCCAAAATTCTTGTTTCTTACTATCTTCTTTGATTTTACGTCTTCTACTGTAACACAAATGGAACTTCCAACATCATTAATTAATTTCATATTTTTATTGGCCAATTCTGCAGATCTACAGCAACTTATAACATTTTCCAAAGTCGGATCATTTCTCAATATTTTTTTTGTATAGACTTAGATGAAATTCCTAAAGTTATTTGAGCCTTTAACATCTTTTTTTCTTGATCTTTAAAATTACACTCTTTAACAAGAGACTTTAATTCAGCAAAAAAATTATCAAAAGGTTCTGTATCATGTTGTTTTCGGCTCAACAATTTAAATAATGACATAGTTTCGTTTTTCTTTGGCGTACAATATTTTTCCAGAACATCAAATATACTTTCTACTGACTCATCTTGTTTGGGCAAATTTGAGATAGAGTTGTATAATTTTAGAGCTTCAGCGCCCAAAAGATGAAGAAGTGTGGGCACAAAATATTTTTATTGGCCAGCTATCATGTCTGATGTACAAAATTTTATACCCGCATGTAAAATATGCGCCAAATTTCAAAATTCAAGATGTCGGGAACCATTATTAAGTGCTCCTAGATCATATTTAATTAATAATGAGAAGGGTAAGATTTTGCGTAGGAATTTAGTTTTGTTTTAAGAAAACGAGTTAGTTAAAAAGGGGATGTTGAGTATTTTATAATTATGTATGTTACCTATTTATTATTTTCTTGTTTACCAGCCTGGTACCTTTACCCATTGTCATTGTCATTGTCATTCTAATAATTTTAAAATATAAAAATCATTTTAAAAACCATTTTATTATTTAATAATTAAACAGGTATCAGCATTGGTAAAGTGAATTTATTCATATTTAAACCAAGAAAAAATCAATCGTAAAATTTTCGGTCGTTGACACGCCTTATTATTTACACAACTAAACTCTTAATACCGCCGGGAGTATGTTCAAATATTTTTATCCAGATTAAAATAATTGTTACTCATTTATTTCAAATACTAAAAAATTCATAAACACAAATCTTTTTATATTGATAACCTTTTAACAGAATAATTAGGTGGCGCAAAAATTTGCTTTGTTTTAGAAAAATAGGTATAGGTAGATGTGAACAAAAATTACTTAGAATTTTGTGTAGAATCCGAATATGTAATAGAATATAAGGTGTTCTATTTAAAATTACAATGTTACCATTGGTTTCGGGTAGATCCGGCAACGCTGCACTAAACGTTTTAAGAAGGTAGATTATTATCTATTATGGCCGTATGCCAAATTTTAAGAAGTTTGTTTTTTTGGTTCTCCAGAACTTTTAATAGGACACTCAACGTTAATCACCCTGTATATATTCTTTTTTTAGCATTAAACATTAAAACCAAAATGTTTTGCTAACAAATTAGTAAAACCATTTTTTTTTTTGTGAACTTTTTACTTCTTTAAGGTCCGTATTTTTAAAATGTTTTCTTTGTTTTAACTAAAATTTAATTATTACTTTTAATTAAATTGAATAATTGTTTGACAATGTAGACGAACCGACAATAATAAATGGATCCAGAAAAAGGTTTTCCAATTAATTATTGAATTTTAATTATCGCTCACGTTTTATTAATCTTTTTGAAAAGAAATTTAGACACCTTACTGGGCTTTATAAATATTTACTTTTTATACTCTCCTAAAATAAATTAAAAAAAAACTCGTTTTGTTTTTAAAGTTGGGTGCTAAATTTAGGATAAACTAATTTGCATAAGCTTTTTAAAGAAATAAATACATCAATAATTAAATCAAAAAACTAAAATGATAAGTGGTAAAATAAATAAGTTTAAAGCGAATTATCAATTAAAAAAAGGAACTTGCTGGTAATACGTTTTTATTTTTGCTGACGATATTATTTTATACTCCAATATTTATTTTATTAAAACTTAAGTGGTAAACAAGAGCAGGGTTATGCATACAGTATGTCTCAAAAGTCCCCTAATGTCCAAGTGTCTCACAAACAAAGTCTGGAACTTTGAGGAAAATAACATTCTGCGTCAGCTAAAAGTACAGGCGACATTGTCAGATGTTACTCTTTTGAGAATTCAGTGTCAACTTTTTACTTTTAAATGAATTACTCAAATAAATGACTTTTTCTCAGAGCAAGTAATGTATTCCGTAAAAATAACATATTGTTGGACCTTGTTAGTTCTGGTATCTACCTTCGAAAATATATAACAGGTAGGACGCTGTAACAGTTAAATTTAACGTATAGATACTTAAATAATTATTGTCTAAATAAACAAGTAAAATGCCATTGGCTCTTCTTACGATTACAACAACATACCATTATTTAAAATAAAATCAAAAAGAAACTAAATTGTAAATATAATAAAAGGGCACACCATCATCAATACCCTGGAGGAAATATTTAAATTTATTTAAATTACAAAACCTTAAAATTTATAAATAAATACCAGAACTTAAGATACAATAAAAAATTAATAAAAATTAAATAAAAAATGCTTTAAATATAGGAAACATATAATAACCATTAAATACAGAATTTACGATCATATTTTTACTGATAACGTATTAAAAACAACTTAAGTGTAAGTCTGGTTAAAAGAGATTAGATTCTTTGATAAACTTGCATGAGAAGACAAATTCGTTTAACAGTATTTTTCTTCCAGTAAGCGCCAACTTTTTTAAACCGTTTTGCTTCGAATTTAAAAAATGTTAATTTTATATATTTTTTAAAAAGGTAAAAGGTTATTCTATTTATATTTAAAAAATTATGTGTTTAATTGCGTTTGTTTCCTAAAAGTCAATAATTTAATAAAAATATCACAAGCTCACTTGTAAAACAAATAAATTGCCGTTATATAGTTTTTAAAATCAGCCCAAAAAGGATTGATGCCTAAGTACCAGAGTACCGTGAGTGCGTGTTATTCGATTAATTCATTTTTACCCAGGTCCGTCAACGTTGTCCAAACAGTTAAACATACAAGTATTGCCTTTTGTGAACACTTTTGGACAAAGTGGTAGTGCCACCACGGACATTATTTTAAATAATGACTACCTAAATTTGTCTCACCAGCTTTGGATTGAACCTGAGTCGCCTGCGTGGCAAGCGGAGACTCTGTCCATTATGCTACCGAGAAGACATGTAATAAATGTTTATAAAAAAATTAACCCAAGCAGAAAAGTATAAAATAACCATCAAATAAGGCTCCCATAAAAGTGTTAATAAAGGGAGAAAATGAATAAATTAGCAAACACTCTTTCCTTTAGAGTTGTGGGAGGTTCCTTAAATATACGAAATTGTAGAACTTTTGTTTAATAAGCAAGTAGTTTTCATGTTACTGACAGAAAATAACAGAAGGGCTTATAAAAACAAGCGGATCTGCATAATAACAGACAGCCAGGCATCACTAGTTAACCTCTAAGTAACGTCCAAGCTGACATGGGCATGCCAAAAAGAACTGCAAGTCCTGGAAAAATGCAACAGGGTATCTCTCCTGTGGGTACCAGGACATTCGGAAATGGAAGGCTAGAAAAAAGCGGATGAGCTAGCGAGACCTGCCCTTAGAATAAACAAAACCACAGCACAAGGGCAAACCAGGAAATGGATTCGAAAAAGACACGAAATACTGAGGGAGCATCAGTAGAATAAGACATGGAAAATGCTTCATAAGGGGCCTATCCTAAAGAACAGTGAAGAACTACTCAGCTACAGTAGGAAAAGACTTCGCATAGCAGTAGGGCTGTTTACAGGGTACGATAACCTAAGAGGACATCAGCACAGCACAGGCTCATACAATGGGGCCCCAAGTTGCAGAATGTGTGACGAGGGGGAAAAAAAGCCTACCATATCCTGTGTGAATGTAAAGCGTTGAATCATAGAAGACAGGCATTATTTGGGCAACCAAAAATGAGCCCACAGAAATATATCAATCAATCTGACTCGGGTTATATAGACTTGTAGAAGGAACAAGACTAAAGGGGAGATTGGTATGAAAGATATTGGGAGATTAGGCACAAAAAGACCAAAAGGCTGCGCTGCCTCCGGTAGTTTAGCTAAACGGCTAAAAAGCATATTTATTCTTAACATTTATTTATACCCTTTTTTCGATTTGATGTAAAAACTACGTACCTACTTAAATACATACTTTTTGAAAACCAACTCCTATAATAGAAAAGTACATCCCTATAAAGAGCGTCATGGAGAAAATGAAAATTTACCATAATATGGTGTTTCATGTGCAATATCTTATTAACCTAATCTATTTATTAAAGCTATATTAAAATTATTAAAAAGTTTGCTTAATTATAAAAACTTAGAAACTTAAGACATTACCTACTGTACTTGTATAAATAACTTTAAAATACAGTGAACTTTACTTTATTCTGACCTAAAAAATAAGAAAATTGCGGTTAAAACTTTTAGGTAGAGTATTAACCTTAATGTTTTTTAAGTATTTAAAACTTTCAGACTTAATTAAACTCGCAAGGTAAGCGAAGAGCAATGTAACTAGGATTTAAATAAGGTATCAAGTGCAGAAGGTGTGTAGTATAAGTTTATTTAGTTCACCCGCGATTAAAATAGTATATATAAAAAGTTTAAATACACTTTTTTTAGAGTTGACAAGCAATTATTTTCGTGAGTGGCAAAATGCATTTTTCGAACAAGTTATTAATAAAATATAGTTTTTTTCCACCGCCTAAAGTAAGAAAAGTACAGCTAGTTTCTTGGTATTTTAATATACATTTTAAAATTACCTACCCTTTTATTCATTTCAAATTTATTGTAAAATTTGAATTATGAAGTTGTATTTATTCAAAATAAAAAAGGTTAAAACCAGCGAACCAATTTTTTTGGTCAAAACATTACAAAAATTGGTTTTTAATTATATTTAATTTTAAAAAAAAATTATAATAATAAATAAAAAATATTAAATATTTTAAATTTTATTTTTTTAAAATTTTATTAATATAATTTTTATATAAAATTATATATATATATATATATATATATATATATATATATATATATATATATATATATATATATATATATATATGTAAAATAATTTTTATATATATATATATATATATATATATATATATATATATATATATATATATATATATATATATATATATATATATATATATATATTAATATTTTTAACCAATTTAGTTTAGCATATTAGTACCGAAGTTGTGATTTATTAGTCTGTGATTGTAGTTTTTATGCTAACTATACTCATTTTTTTATTTAACTTTTCATAACCATAGTACTCAAATTAATTTATTTTTATTTTATTTGTATAAATTGAAATAAAATAATATTAATTTGTAAATAGGGGTCGTGACGGGTAGTTTTTTTATTGTAATTTATAAATTAATTTAATTGTGTAATACCAAGTGTGAATTATATAAGGTGCTAAATAATATATAGAAGAAGAAGTTTTATAGCCTATTAAAAAAGATAAAATAAAAATTACCTACATATATGTTTTCTAAGAGAAAGAAATTAAAATTAATAATAACAATTATAAATAATAAACTACAGTCCAATCATAAGTAATAGAGTCTCCAGTGCTAAATATAATGGTAGTAGTAAACAAAGTACCTATTAAAATTAAACTTAAAAAGACATTAAACATTAATATTAAAGAATAACTTAAACGTTCTTAAAATAAAACGAATTACCTCGTTTTCTGTTATTGCACAATACGTATAATTACTACATTTTTAAGATAAATTTAGTAATTCTGCGGACCTGCAGTCGCAATGATTTGTAAAAATACAGAAAAAGAGAGCAATCTGTTTTAGTTAACTACATCATTATCTACTATTAGAAAAAATGGACTATTTAGTCTAGTATATTGCTAAGAACATAATTTATAGCTTTTTAGTGTAAAATTACTTTACAAATATAAAAAAAAACAAATTTAATAATCAATAATATAATAAACAATTGCAAACTTCAAAATCTGTAATAATTAGCCCAACTCGTTTTATAAATTACTAAACTAATTTCATAGTTTATAAAATATAAAAATAACATAATAAAACTATCCAAGTTTTAAAAACTCTTTATAGAAATTTTTAATGGTACAATTTTTGGGCAAAAAATGTTTGATTCTTTTTTAACCTTATTAACTTAAGTATTTTCAATACTCTTGGAGAAGCAATGACACAGAGTCATGCCATTAAACTATAAAGCATTAACATAAATCTATTTTATTTTTAAATAAGTAATTCTGTTGTCTGATAAAAGATGTGTAAAGTATTATCTAGATCTGTCACCTTATTGGTTACAATATTTTTTATAATGCATAAAATTAAAAATTGTGCAGCAATAAAATTCTTATTTCAGGTGTAGTACCCAAATAAATTTGGAAATAATTATTAAAAGCGTATAAGGACTTTTTATCTTTTTATAGAACAGTAGGAATACGAGAATTATTTTGAAAATTATTGCGATAATTGTGCCGTAAATTAACACAATTATTATTTTGTGTATTACACGTTTTATAATAATTGTTATTAGAATTCTAGCAATTAAAATATTAAACATGTTCTATATTTATTAAATATTGTGCAAGAATTGACGCAGAACTTTTCTCGAAATCGGTAATGTCATTGAGAATTATTTTATAAAGTAAAAAGGAACTAGTTTACTCTTGCCACACCTAATACTAAAAACTTCCGTTTATCTATATCTGACATAATTTAAAGAATACAGAAATCTTTTTTTGTTTATTAACTTTTAACTTTTTTTTATGTCATGTTAAACTAATTCAACTGGTGTTTATAAAATTAGCATTTGTCCGCATAAAATCATGAATTCTATTAAAAATTCTGCTAAAATTTATTGTAAGTAAACGGTTTTTAAACAATTATTCGCAATAAGTGCCGCATTTGCTAACAATAAAACAAACCACATTTGAATGCGACATTCTTAGCACACTTTCAACATTTTTTTTTTTTTATTAACAATACTTCTGGTAAAAGACTATAAAAATATAAAGACAATGATCCACCATGCTCAATATTTACTTTATTTCAGCCTAAAATATTACTCTTAAACCTATCCTAAAATCCACTCTGCATCGTTTACCTTTTTAGGTTTTTTTTTAATTTTTAACCTAAATTTAAAATGTTATGAGATTTTCCTGTATTTTTATAAAAATTTCCCCTTTTTTAAATAAAAATTTAAAGGGTGGCAGCCGATTTAATTTGTCTTAATACTAACATAAAATAAATGAAGCGAATATTACAGCACAGTTATGAATTTAAAATATTTTTTTTTAAGAAAAAGATTTTATTAACTTTTTAAGCAGCAATATCTTTGAGCCTAAAAACATGCTAAAAAGTTAAATTAATATACTAAATTATTTGTTATGAAGTATACTTACCTGAAAACAACAAGTGCTAAAAAGAGCGGATGTTTTAACAACACAATAATAATAATAAAAAGTTTTTTAAAGTCTTGATAAAATAATTAAAAATAAATACATAAAAATATATCTTGTAGGGGCTTTTTGAATATTTCGCAAAATATAAAAAATTTATTTAGTAATATTATAGACTGAACAGAACGTATATTCTTTAACCCTCATTTTATTAACCTGCATAAAAACCTTTTTTACGCATAAGATAAAACAAAAAAAACTTTTATAGTAGATCAAAAAGTAAAGCCTAATTTCTGCGCAAACACCATGATTTTCTGTTTAATATACTTTGTCTACTTGCAGATCTTTGGTTGCCTACAAAATATTGGCATTTTTTATTTCTAAATAGAAAATCTTGTGGGTAAAAAGTATTTTGTTAGATCTCTGAGCTAATATATTAGTCTGGTATTTTTTATATTATTTTCTGTCCCTGCAGAACATGACCTTTACCTTAAATAAATTAACTTATTAGCTAAACCTTGTATTGTTAAGGGCTAAAGTTTAATCCGTTTACAGTTCTCTGCTAACAAAACCTTACACAAAAACAAGCAGCTATTCAAACCGGGGTGCCCTATGAGTAATATATTCAACTATAAAAATTTAATCACCAAAATTAATTCTGTCGGTGACCAATGTTCGTCCATTTAACCCTATTTGTGTTGAACGTTTAGTTTAGTTTTTTGCTTGTTAGTAAGTAGTGTGTGGTGTTTCTACGTTTTGTACGTAATAAGTTTACGTAAATTGTGTTTAAAAACCGAGTAATATATTTATGTTAATATACAGGGTGTTTCAATAAAAAATCCAGGCCAATATTTCGAGAACTAAAAGTAACATTTAAATCTTGTAAATGACAGTTTTGTTGATTGGCTTCACAACTGTGCAAAACATGTGTTTAAATAAAATAAGATGTAGGTGGCGCCACGGTGCAACATTTTTTATCGAAGACAGGAACTTTTAATTGTGGTAGGTCTTAAAGATAATTTATTTTTGATCAAATTATGTTCGATACAATTTTTTTCTTAATCCAACATGGACGAAATAATTTTAACAAGCATTTTAAATTTATTTTATTTAATGTTTTAATAACTGTTGAGAAATTATACAAAATTATTTAAAATCGGAACAATACCCAAAACTAATTAATGAGGTCGAATGAGGTGTTCAAAATTGTTGCCGTTTTTATACACACACATAGCAAATCGATATAATAATTCGATTCTGTAGACTCTCAATAGTGTATTATGAATAAAAGTGGCAATAGTAGCATATTTTGTTGTACAGGTCAGCCATGTTTTTATTGGTTCTTGTAGAGTTTATTTTGTAAGTAGCCTCATAAATAAAAGTCCATCGAGGGTGAGATCAGGAAACCTTGCTGGCCATCTAAGATCCTCATGTGTGCTGATCACTTTTTCTGGAAACGTCTCATTTAAATGATGCATAACGACATTCCTGTTGTGTGCTGGGGCACCATCTTGATGAAACCACATTGTATTTATGTCAATTCCTAATTTTTTTAACAGCAAAGGGAAATCGTTTTGCAAAAATTGTAAAGAACGAACTGAAGTTTATGGTACAAATGGAGCCTGTTTAAAATTTAGTCCCCCTTATCCAGTTAGGATTTGCCTGGGACCAATCATGTCTATTAATTACTCCATTATCGTGAAACCGGGATTTGTCACTCCACACAATTTGGTTTAATAAATTTGGATTTTCTTCCAAAAGAATATGAAAATAGGCCAAAAAGTTTATTCTGCGCTGGATATCTCCTGGTTGTAGATAATGCACTAAATGAAACCTCTATGGAAAAAAAATATTTTCTTTTAGGATTCTGCGACACGAACTTACTAAAATATTAGTTTCATTTTTTTATTTTCGTAATGACTTTCTTCTTGGACCCTTTTCCTTTTTAAAGCTACCATATGTAGCTAAGATTTGCGATCGGGGGTTGGTCTATCTGAAAAACAGCTCAATAGCAGCGCACAGCTTCTGATGCATTTTGATGGCATTTTCCATAAACTAAATCCTTGTTTAATTTGTCTTAATTTGTATGGTAAACTATTTTTATTTTAAAAATGTAAAAATTGCAAATTCTTACACTGACACTAACACTGAGTAAAGTGAAGTTTTACTACCAAAATTAGCAAAATGAAATTAACATCTTTTTTGACTCTCAAATTTAAAAAAAAAGACTAAAAAATCCGGAGAGCAGAGGGTGTCATCAAAGAAGAGGAAGGGACGGAAATACATGCAAGGATATTAAAAATATTGATAATTAAAATACTCGTTAAAATTATTTTAATAAAACTTGCTCAAATATCTCCGTTCATGTTGAATTTAGCAAAAATTTGTATAAGACATAATTTCTTCAAAAATTAGTTATATTTAGGACCCACAGTATTTTAAAGTTCCTGTCATCGAAAAAAACATTTGCACCGTCGCGCCACCTACATCTTGTAATATTCAAACACATTTTTTACCCAGTTGTAAAGCCTATATTGAAAGTTAAAAACTGGCGTTTACAGAATTCAAATGTCACCTTTAGTTTTCGAAATATTTTTCCTAGAATTTTTATTGAAACACCCTGTATATAATAATTTTATTTAAACACGTGTGGAAAAATTAAAATTTATTAGCTTTAAAATACTAAACAGTCCTTGTTGTGGTTAGTTATCTTTATTTCCTTTAAGAAGATTCGCTTTTGTTTCTGGTTCCGGGGTATATAACTAAGTGTGCTTAGTTTCTATAGACCCCAACAAATTGACAAACCGCCTAAAACAAAATTAAAAAAAAAATTAAGATACCACCTCTTGCTAGCAAGTCTATTACAGCTTTTTAAATAAAATAAATTGAAACGTTAAGAAATATTTTCTTAATTTTGTTTCAGGAATCTGCCAGGTCGTAGAAATCAGTAGTAACTGGATTTTATACACCAAAATCAGAGTATAAAAATATGAATTTCTGGCGAATACCCAACAAGATCTTTTTTATTTAATAAATCCACCACAACAATACAAAACTTATCTTTAAAATGCTATCACAACGATAAATTAAATGAGTATCTATTTTTTAATAAAATTGGTAGAATATCGCGTCGAGTTTTTTAATTGAAGGATATTGACTTAATAAGTTAACCTTTAAGGATTTTCATATACCTTTAATTAAAAACTCTTCTATAAGCCGAGGATAGCTTGTTTTCATCAGCACATTGTGCTTACAGAAGGGTTTTTAATTAATGAAAGAAAAATCATTAAGTAAAATATTTCTTTATTGTTTATTTTGTATAAGCTGTATGAGCAATACATAGGAGATTTTAGTTTTAGAATGCACGAAGAATGGTTGTTAAATGACTGTGGGGCCGTAGAATTGGCAACCGAATAAGCAAATTTTGCTTATGTCAACCTTTATCTTTGAATGTTCAAAAGATGTACAAAATAAAGTTTTGAAACAGCAAGTCAACCTCAAATTTTGCACACATTTATAAAGTCATGAAAATCGAATTCTTGTCATTTAGCAGCATAGTTTCAGCCTAACTTGAATATAACATTAATACTTACATAAATTACTACTTTTGTGAGTATTTATTTTTACTATGTTAACGTTCGTGGTGACACTATCGCGTTTTTTAAAAGGTGCCGTAGAATACAATGTCTACATGTTTCGGTACATGAACAGAAAGGGCGAAGCTGGGGGATAAAATTGGTTAAACATCTAAAATCCCACGCACCTGGACTCCATTGCTTTGGGCTTAAAGATAACATACTTTGTAAACAATGCCCAATTTGTAAAAGTTTCTTAAAAAATTGGAAATTAGAAAAATGTATTTTAAAATTATTATCTAATAACTGCACGTGGCATTATCTTTTAAATTCAATTGTTTTGACATTTATGTAATTTAGTTATTTTTGAAAACCAATTTCTACTTTAAATACGGCACTTTGGATGTCTGATGGCTTTTAATTAGTTAAATTATTAAAGTTGTAGGTATCACATATTACTTATAATTCAAGAAAATGCACGAAGAATGGTTGTTAAATGACTGTGGGGCCGTAGAATTGGCAACCGAATAAGCAAATTTTGACTTATGTCAACGTTTATCTTTGGGGAATTGTTCAAAAGATAGTACAAAAAAGAGTTTTGAAACAGCAAGTCAACCTCAAATTTTGCACACACACATTTATAAAGTCATAAAATCAATTCTTGATCATTTAGCAGCAGAGTTTCAGCCTAACTTGAATATAACATTAATACTTACATAAATTACTACTTTTGTGAGTATTTATTTTTTTTACCTATGTTAAAATTTCTACAAAAAACCTTTATAATTTGTATACTGTTATTTTTTCTATACAAGACATTAAAGTAAAAGCCAACTTTATATAGAGAATTAAATTTTAATGCTTATTTTTATTTTTATGCGTACAGCTTAAAATGGCCTAAAATGTTTAAAGACAAAAAGGCAATTCTGTTAATAAACAGGTAAAATAACTTGGATACATCCTGTCAAAAATTTAAATGTCTAGGTTATTCTTTTAAGAGATACTTAAATTTAGTTTAGACATAATTCTCCAAAACATTTTAAGGTAATTGGAATCTGTTTATGCAGTGGGGTCCCACTTTTAGATACAATTTTAATGGGATTATGACTGAATTAATTACCTATAATTTGTAACTGTTTAGAGCCAATATACGCCACTGATTATCACATAATAATTCTAGAAAATTTTGGTACCGCAACTCAAAGCGTACAGTGTTTACAATTGTGAGAAACCTATAGAAATCGTTAAAAAAGCATCTTTTATTTTTAAGACAGAGCAGCAATATGGTATTTTTTATTTAATTTATTTTTTTTAGGTTTCGGTTCTTCTGTATCGGGAAAAGGAATGAACTCGTCATCATCCCCACCTCCTAGACGATCGCTGTCACCTGATCAGTTTAATCCAGCTGAACCTATAACAGATCAACCTAGTCAGGTTATTGGGCGGATTGGGTGGGCACTTAGGACGCTACTTTTATGTAAGTAATAGATAACTGCTTAAATAACATTAAACAAATGTAAAATCAAAAATAATTTTTTAATGCCTGTAAATATATACTTTTTTATACCTAAAAGGCTTGTAGAAATATTAGGTATTTAAAGGAAAATTTGTTTTAAGGTTTTAGAATATTTATAAATATACCATTAATGACTTACAAAGATACTTTACTATC
Source organism: Listronotus oregonensis (assembly GCA_019359885.1). NCBI lineage: Eukaryota > Metazoa > Arthropoda > Insecta > Coleoptera > Curculionidae > Listronotus > Listronotus oregonensis. The sequence goes on along the minus strand of JAHBCN010010666.1, from coordinate 15,462 downwards.
ACATATTAAAACAGTCTTATTAGAGTTGTTTTATTACTCGTTAAATTAATTTATTACTCGTTAAATTTAAATTTGTATTGCAAACAAATAAATTTTTATTTTTATAATTCTATTTTTTTTAAATAATATATATTAAAATTATAAATTTATAGACAACACATTGGCTAAAACATGCTTTGCTAATATTTTTTAAATAAGAATTATTTGGCACAGATAAAAGGTTCCAACTAGTTATACAGGATGTATCCTAAGTAATCTAAGATATACAGGGTGGCCCACCACATTTGCCTCGGTTTTTCTACGAGAAATGAAACGAGTTGGGGAAAAACTTTTAGCACGGTCACATGTGGTTCCATGAGGAGCATATTTCAAAATTATTTTGAAATATACAGGGTGACCCTAAAAAAAGTACATATCAAAGTTATATTTTTTCTTATGGAACACCCCATATTTTTTTATATTTTTAGATACTATGGACCAAATAAAGGTGAGTTATTGTTATATTTCCTATACCTAAAACTGACCGTTTCTGAGAAATTTAAAAATACAGACCATAATTTAAAAATTGTTTACATCCTGTAACATATAACGAGCTGCTCGTGATTAAATTTATTGCTTAGCTCAAGGTTTAAGTTAACTATTACATAAAAGTTTAACCTTAATATTATACAGAGTGTTGAAAAAAATTGCCTCAAAGTTTGAACACACATTTTATTAAATAACTTCCTTAAGTTAAATGGAACACCCTGTATTTAGTGGCCTATTTTGATGCGGAACTAAATTCCCTTTAAAACCATATAAGGGTTTCCTATACCTATCTCTTCTGCTTTTTATGCAAAAGGCATTTTTATATTTGACTTATCATTTATCTTAAAAATGAAACACCCTGTATTGTAATTAAAAATCTTTTTATTAAGGATCACGTAGATTCGCTAAAAGCACAAGTGTAAATTTTTAAAAATAAGATGTATCTCAAGTAAAATGCAGGCAAAAGTAAGAACTACAAATTATTGTCATTTCCAAAATATTAAAGCATTCTTAAAATTGAGGATCGAAATATAGTAGAAGGCACACCTGTCTCAATTGTTGAGACGAAATATGATGAATTGCCCTTGTTTCTTAGCAAATGTATCAGACTTTATGGTAAAATAAAACTACTCGTATTCCAATTATTCCTCCCCACACGTTAACGGACCATCTGTGCTGGTGATTAAGGGTTCTAAAAATATTAAGATTTTCGTCACTGTAGTAGTAAAAGATATGTCTGTTAAATAATCCGTTGTTATGAAAAATTAGGTCTGATACATTTGCTAAGAAACAAGGGCAATTTATCATATTTCGTCTCAACAATAAGGACAGGTGGGCCTTCTACTATATTTCGATCCTCATTTTTAAGAATGCTTTAATATTTTGGAAATGACAATAAATTGGAGTTATTACTTTTGCCTGCATTTTACTTGAGATACATCTTATTTCCAAAAATTTAAACTTGTGCTTTCAGCGAAACCACGTAATCCCTAATAAAAAGATTTTTAATTACAATACAGGGTGTTCCATTTTTAAGATATATGATAAGTCAAATATAAAAATGCCTTTTGCATAAAAAGCAGAAGAGATAGATATAGAAAACCCTAATATAGTTTTAAAGGGAATTTAGTTCCACGTTAAAATAGGCCACTAAATACAGGGTGTTCCATTTAACTTAAGGAAGTTATTTAATAAAATGTGTGTCCAAACTTTGAGGCAATTTTTTTCAACACTCTGTATAATATTAAGGCAAAACTTTTATGTGATAGTTAACTTAAACCTTGAGCTAAGCAATAAATTTAATTACGAGCAGCTTGCTATATGTTACAGGGTGTAACCAATTTTTAAATTATGGTCTGTATTTTTAAATTTCTCTAAATTTCTCAGAAACGGTCAGTTTTAGGTATAGGAAATATAACAATAACTCCCCTTTTTTTGGTCCATAGTATCTAAAAATATAAAAAATATGGGGTGTTCCATAAGAAAAAATATAACTTTGATATGTACTTTCTTTTTGGGTCACCCTGTATATTTCAAAATAATTTTTAAATATGCTCCTCATGGACCCACATATGACCGTGCTAAAAGTTTTTCCCCAACTCGTTTCATTTCTCGTAGAAAAACCGAGGCGAATGTGGTGGGCCACCCTGTATAGAAGCGTGATTCTCAAGTGTTTTTCTAATAAAAAGTTTATTTTTACATAGAGAGAAAAATGTCTCTTTTACAATTTTTTTTTCGTTTTTCTTTGTAATTATTGAAATACCGGAATGTATTCATTTTCTTAAACAATCAGCATTTACAGTGTTTATAGAAAAGTATGTTTTGGTGTAAATAAAAATGTAATTGATTAACCAAGGGCGTGCCCATAGGCGTAAGTATAATATTACTTTTTTTACTTTTAAGTATACCACTGATATTTTTAAATTTGTTTATCTTTAATAACCCTTATTAAATAGCTGACATAAAATATATCTTACCATTTTTTAAGTTGCAGCTTTAGAAGAAAAAGAGGTATTTTACTATAAATATATAAAAAATAAAATTAATTTTAATAAGTACACCTAACTTTTTTTTATCTTGGAGACAGTCCACGAAAGCTGAGGCCTAACTACTACCGTACCGTGAACTGTGGTAATAGGGAGTTTATTTATACGACCTTGACCGAGAATACTTAAAGATTTAAAGAAAAAGGAAAAACTTCTGCGGGTAGCAGGTTCCATAGTCTGGACGCTCTAAGGATGAAGGAACCAACAAGGTGAATAGTTCAGGGCCTCTCAAGTTGGACTGTAAAAGAATGCATAAAAGTGGCACTACCTATTGCTCTGTTGGGGAGCTGCCAGAGAAGGAATTATACTGGTCAACTCTTTGCACCAGAAACCATGAAAATACCTATAAAAGAGCGACAGATCCCCTAGAGCTCGTCAGTGGGCAAAAAAGGAAGCTTTCCTGTAAGTGTGAGATTATTAATAAGACGAACATCTCTTCTTTAAATGGAGTCAAGAATGCTAAGTGTTGTAGGAGACGCCATTCCCCAGACATAAAAACAATATTTCTTTGATTTGGAATACATACAGAGTATATAGATTAGAAGGAAAGAAAATTTATTGGTTCAAAAAAGGAAGTTTAAGCTTTTTAAAACTGCTAAGGCCAATATATGTAATGTGTTTGTGCGAGTTTAGGTTATTTTTAAAAGTAACAATCACAATTATAAATGATACTTTTTTCTGCACAATTTAGTCGCTTATATATAACGGCTGAGCATTAGCAATTTTTTTTGCGACAGCAAACATGACTATGTATTGGAGGCATTAAACTGGTCAAGATTTTTGGCGCCACAATTTAAGATTAGTTTAATATCTTGTGAAAGAGATATCTGCATTGACCTGCGCTTGTTTTCAAGAATAGACTTAGAGCGTAGCCTAGGAAATTAAATATTAGAGTGAAGTGTACTATCGTCATCAAAACCATGAATGAAATTAATCGTGGAAGGGAAAAGACCCTTGATTTGAAGAGAAAATAAAGTTGGTGCCAGTAGGTTTTGAGCCCTCGGACACCCACTATGTTTAAGTAATAATTAATAACATGGTTTTATCAAAATAAACAATAATTATTAGCCTCTGTTTTAACTAATAAACATAAAAACAATGAGTTTAAAAAAATAAAAACATTTAAACCTCTTAATAATTACAACAGACCGAAAAATAAAACAACCCATATTTTTTCAAGATGACATTTTTTCACATACGTTAACATGATTTTTTTGTCATAAAAACACTTGCTTTAATGAAAGCATTTTAGATTACTTAGGAAACATCCTGTTATTTTACGTGCGCAGAACTTAAAACATTTTCATTATCAATAAATATTTTAATAAAAGAAAAATATTAAGTTAAAATTTACATTTTTGTAACTTTGTAAAAAGAGAATTTAAAAAGAGCTTTTTAAAAGCAACAGGCGACTTTGTATCTTAAATCAAATTAATGTTTTAAAAGGCATGCTGTGCGAGTAAATAATAAAATATTTACTGATTTTAGGCAAAAAGAGCAGCACTTATTTTGGATTAATCATTAAATAAAAAAAAACTTTTTTATATAATCTTAAACTATAAATACTTTGATTTTTTAAAAATTTAAGAACCTTTATGCAGTGTAATATTTACTAATGGCCGGTTGCACCAACAATTTTAAGGAATCCTTAACACAAGGTAAGGTGGGTTCAAACAGAAATTTAATTTAATTTTAATTTAACCTAATTTATGGTTTAATTTTATTTTTACCACCCTCGTTCATACAAAAATTTATGAAACTTAAAAATATTAAATTTAACCAATAAAATATGTCTATTTGCGTCTGCGCAAAACAAACATGTCATTTTGATTTTATTTAAATCAAAATTCACAACCTAACTAACAATTCTAACAAAAAACAGGTAAACAACCAGCTGATTATTATTTGTGCTGCTAATTGAAATATTAAAAAACTTCAAAAGCTAAAAAATTCGGTACTAATTGCCAGCTGATTTCTCAAGCATGCGCATTACCGATCATTTAATTTAATTTAATTCTAAAAGATAAAAGTTGGCCAACTTTTAAATTAAATTTTAAATTCGGTCATCTGTATGAACGTCTCAATATGAAACCGTTGATTTAACTTTTTAAATTAAGTAAAATTAAATGCTAAATTAAATTAAATTTCTGTTTGAACCCACCTGTAATCTTTAAAATGGCCAAACAGTGATTGCCTATATTGGAGATTTACGGAATACTTAACGCTAAGGGTCAAAAATTGTTGGTGTAACTGGCCATAAGCTCCCAATTTAAACACCCAAAGTTTAAAATTTTTGCAAAAAATAAGATTAAATTTACAAAAGATTTATCCTAATAACCAAAAAAAGGTAATATAACGTCTTTTAACGTCCTTAAATTTTTTCCACAATTTTCTATAAATAATAATATTTTGTTTATTATTTTTTTTATCTCTAAATACAAATAGGCAGCAATTATTATTTTTTTAAAAATTAATTACCTAAGATTCTAATTTTCATAAAAGCGTTAGGTGTCTTGGGCACTATTAAATTTAATACCCACTTCTTTTGCAAAATAACAATTAAACTCAAAATAGTTATTTAAAGGCAAAAATAATAAATATTTAATTAAATGTTGTTTGGGTTATATTGCTTACTATTAAAGTCTTAAAAACCCATGTTATTTACAACAGCCCTAATAAACCAGATTACTGTTTACATTTTTGTCTTATTTATATATACATATACAGGGTGCCACAGATTCGAGTGCATGCATGGGGATCTCGGAAACCGTAAGAGATACGAAGTCGGTTAAATTATGGCAAAGTTGTGTATTTGCGTAACTTACCATGTCCACTTTAGAAAGTTGCAAAATTCCGAGTACTTCCGGAGATATCTGGGAAAAACCAAAATTTTCCGATTTCGTTTTTATTTTTTGCTGACGTTATTTAAAGAGATATGGAAAAACAAAAGACACTTTCTTATGGCCACTTTTTAAGCTCTACAACGTTGAGAGATTTTCCGTATGACGTTTCGTTTTTGTTAAACCATCATCAACTTTATTTTTTTTAAATACGGACCTGGCTTTTTTATTTAATTTTTTTAAACCTAACCCTAACTCATTGTCTCATATGGAAAATATATTTACTTAACAGAACAATATTAACTGTTATACATCATTGCAATTGGGATTATAACTACTTCAAAAAAATGCAATAAACAATTGAGTGTCGTATTTAAAAAAATAAAGTTGATGATGGTTTAACGAAAACGAAACGTCGTACGGAAAATCTCTCAACGCTGTTTTGTAGAGTTTATAAAGTGGCCATAAGAAAGTGTCTTTTGTTTTTCCCTATATCTTTAAAAACCGTCAGAAAAAAATAAAAACGAAATCGCCAAATTTCAGTTTTTTCCGGATATCTCCGGAATTTCACAATTATCTAAACGGCTTGTTGTTAGGCACCTAAATGTGCAACTTTGCCATAATTTAACCGACTTCGTATCTCTTACGGTTTCCGGGATCCCCATGCATGCACTCGAATCTGTGGCACCCTGTATATATATAAAATATATATATATATATATATATATATATATATATATATATATATATATATATATATATATATATATATATATAATATATATATATATATATATATATATATATATATATATATATATATATATATATATATATATATATATATATATATATATATATATATATATATCGGGTAATCTAGGAGGTTGATTTATCCCTTTCTTTTCTGCGTTGTTTGCAGTAGAAAAGTAAAATTTGGATACATCAGATATATCATAAAATGCCAAATTTGGACGATTTTTTACAGGTGACTGTTGCTTACTTCTGATTTTACTAGAAATGGCTTTGATTCTTAAATAAGGCACCCTGTATATTTTTACACTTTTGATGTCCTGAGAACTTTTTGCGACTGCTATATGTCAAATTTTGACAGCTTTACCTTATTTTTGCGCTTTAAAATTTGAACCTTAAAAGATTTCTTTAATTTTTTAAAGTTTTGGACAATCTACAAATGCTCAAAGCCTAGCACTTACCGACAGTGGGTCTCGAAATAAGGTTAGATTCAGGCGACTTTAAAAGGGAAGAGAGAATTTCTGAAAATAGCTGGTGATTTAGACGTTTAAGATAGAAGTAAAAAGTTGTTAATAGTGACTGCAAGAGAAAACATTTAGGGCTAAATTAGCAGCATCGTTACTGGGTACAAAGAAAAAGCCTGTAAGCATAGAGTCATTTATAATACAAATGACTTTTTTTTAAATGAAGTATTGTAAAGTCAGCTAATTTGCAGTCATAAAAACAATATTACTAGTATGTTTTAATTTGGGACACATACAAAGATATATTGTCAATAGAAGAAAACTTAACTTTCTTGAATTAATACCTGTTGCCTTTTATAATATTATAAAATTCTTGAAAAATATTTTTTTTTTTTTGGAAAACATATTTAATAAAAATAATAATTATTATAATAAAATGTGAATTTTGTAGCTTAATGGTTTATGTGATACTTGTAATAATAAAAAAAATAATAGCCTTTTTCTTAGAAATCAACTGATAGTTTTATTGCTTGTGTCCATTGGCATAGTTGCGTCGATCTGGCGTAAGTAGTATATTTTAATTAAAGTATGCTGCAGATACAGTAAACCTATATTCTTAATTAAATAATAATCCGTAGTTTTTTTTTTTGGTACTCTTAATAATAAATTTAACCTTAAACGGTAATAAAATTAAAGTACTTTGTTTTTTCAGCACAAAATACATGCCTTAAAGACAGAAAAGTATCTGGTAGACTTGTTAGAAGATGCGCCCCTGGAACCGAACTTGTGGATTGGCTTTTAAGTTTAACGCCCAGTATACATACAAGAGCGCAAGCGGCTGGAATGTGGCAGGCTCTACTTGAAGAAGGAGTTATTTCACATGGTATGTACTTTAACAAACATACATATCAGAACAACTGTTGACCGTTGCGTTGGAACAAGTATTGGGGCGTTAATTATAAAAATCTTCAGTCAAAGATTTGACCACTTATTGTCTTGTACAAATTTTTTGATAAGGCCAATAACTACAATAATTCTAAAATTGTAAATATGTTTTAGAAAAATGGAGTCACTTCGGTTCAGGTCTCGGGGTATAATGGACTAGGCCTGCTCAGTCCTATTGACCCCTATAAACTTGCAGATTGCCTGCAACAAAAAAGAAGAAAAACTCCCCAATAAGAACTATAACTATACCAGTCAAACAACTTAATATGTCATATATGACAAAACGTCTTAAATTTAAAAAGCTATCCAAAGTTTTTAATCCAAAATTTTCTTAAAAATTTAGTTTAAATTTCTATTTTATTTTAATTTTATATTGACAACGGTGACCGAATTGCCACCCACCGAAATGTAGATTAGTGTTTTCTTTATTTTTTTGGAGGTTCTTTTTCTTTTTTGTTGCAGGCGATCTGCAAGTTCATAGGGTATAATAGGGCTGAGCAGGCGCAATTCATTATACCCCGGAACCTGGACCGAAGTGGTCCTATTTTTCCAAAAAATTGTAAAGCGAGTAACCCCAAACAAAATATACATTAATTTCAATAACATTGAATTCCTGGACTTCCATTGTCTGTATTTGTTAATTGATATACAACGTTTTGGTTGGTGATGTATCTCCAACCGTTTTAAAGTGATCACAGAATATACAGCGTGTCCCACGCAGTTCTTGCCATATGGGAAAATTTTTTACTGACAGTCGAAACAAAATCATTTTGATGTAGAAAAGTTCTGCTTATTTAAAAACTAAAAATCCCTACGCAAAAAGTTTAAAAATACCAGCAGTATACAGAGTAGCGACAAAAACGTAAAATTTATCCAAGACTAAAGTACCTTATTTTGCAATATTCAAAGAAAAGTTATTTAAAGGAATTATTTAGAATTAATTTTTATATCTAATTACGAAATCACAGCCACCTACGAAAAATATATATTTTTGTATTTCAGTAAATCAGAACGGAATAAAAAGTAAAAGCTTTAATATAAAACAAATAAATGTATCACTTATAACAAAAGAAAATTAGTATAATTCAAATTTTAATATAGCCACCTTCTTTTTCCATGCATTTTTCTTTAACTTGGAGAATTTTGAAACAACTTTTCTCAAAACAACTTGAGGGATTTCTCGACACACTGGGTTATTATCCTTTCTAAGCTATCGATATTTTGAAATGGTCGGTGAGAATACACTTTTTCCTTTAAATATCCCCAAAGGAAGTAATCCAGTGGGTTCAGGTCGGTGACCTCGCCGGCCAATGAATTTCTGAAAATCTTCCTATCCAACGCCCCTGGAACATTTCCTGAAGAAACTCGTTAACAGCTCGAGAACTATGGCATGGCGCACCATCATGCTGATACCACAAAGTATTTCTAATGTCACGTGGAAGGCCATTAATAAAGTCAGACAACTGATTTCCCAAAAAATGAAGGTAAACATCCGACGTTATATTACCCCGGAAGAAAAATGGGCCTAGTTGATTACCTAAAATTCCGCACCACACATTTGTCTTAAAAGAAACTGATCCCGACACTGAAACAAACCGCGGGTTAGCTGTACTCACCATCGATAGTTCGGGCTAAAACTCCATTTGACGTAAACAAGCTTCGTCAGAAAATTATTTTTCTATAAAGATACGGTTCGTCTTCATGCATACCTTGATACCAAGCTGAAAATCAACCGAAAATCAAAGCTCCAGGATGCAATGTGTGACAAAGATGGGTTAGATGAAATGATTTGCTTTAAGAACTCTTCCAGCAGTAGATTTACAGACTAGCGTCTTTCATTTCCAGGAAGTACTTTTTCCATATTTCTCAAGGAAATCTTGGGATTTTTAACAACGGCTTGGATAATTTGCAAGTCAAAATCTTCATCATCTTCGACCTGAACTTGATTTTTTTTTATTGAATCTGTTTTCTACACTTCCACTACCTTTAAATTTTGCCATTATGTGTCCAACAGTTTGATGAGATACAGATATTTCAGGATGCCTTTCATTGAAAATCTCAGCGGCTTCTCTAAAGGTTTTGTAGTTGTCACCCACAATTAAAACAATTTCAATCTTCTGTTCCGTGATTAGTTTTGGAGGCATAATAAATCAAAATGATAAATGGATAAACTGAATTTATAACTGTACTTCTGACTATAATTAATGTCAGTGTTTATGTCAGTTATTATTGGCATAGTTACCTTCAGGTCCGATAATTACCTTTGTTAATTTTTGACAAAATTTTTTAATGTAAAATAAAAAATACCCTTTTTTTCGTTGGTGGCTGTGATTTCGTAATTAGATATAAAAATTAATTCTAAATAATTCCTTTAAATAACTTTTCTTTGAATATTGCAAAATAAGGGTACTTTAGTCTTGGATAAATTTTACGTTTTTGTCGCTACTCTGTATACTGCTGGTATTTTTAAACTTTTTGCGTAGGGATTTTTAGTTTTTAAATAAGCAGAACTTTTCTACATCAAAATGATTTTGTTTCGACTGTCAGTAAAAAATTTTCCCATATGGCAAGAACTGCGTGGGACACGCTGTATAGTTTTAAATAAACATTAAATTAAATAAATAAAAAATATTCTATTGCTAGGTTAAGCCATTTAAAAATTATGGCTTTAAAAGTTAAACTTAATTTTTTTAGTGCTATTTATTTAAAGCTAGATTATAATATGTCAACTTAATATTAGATTTTAAGGTTGGCTATGCCACAATAATCAATTTTCGCACAACTTCAATGGTTTTCGTTTGCGAGAAAAGTGAAAAATTAATAATATTTTCATAGAATTAAACTTTGCGTGACTCATATGCAGTGAAAAGTCAATAATATCGTGCACAGGTAAATATTTAGCTTGAATATGACGTTACCCTGTAAATAATAAACAAGAAGATTAGGTTTTAACTACTTTGAAATTAGAAATTCCATATCGTAAGGTATGCACTTAAGTGAACTTTATTACCAGTATAATGCATCCTGCCACTTAATACCACCACGTCAGCACTTAATATCTTTTCGTCGCGAATATTTAATATACCACACGTACTTACTAAATACGATGTTACCCGCTTTTATAACGGATACCATACCAAAGTCTGTGTAAGCTGCAAACTTCGGGGTGATTTTAGATTACTTTTTGTATCGATCAAATTTTAAGTTAATGGAAATTGGCTCTCTATTTATTTTAGGGTTAGATTTATTAGCCTGTATGGGAAGAGGTAATTAAGAGAAAAAAAGTTTTTTGAGGACTAACAAAATGTGAAAAGAACATATTAAAAATGTAAATTGAAGATTTACCTTTTACTTCTTTTATTCTTCTCCCAGTTTTAATTAAAAAGATAAAGCATGATAAAAGTCTAAAAGCGTTTTGTATATTTACTTTTACTTTTTTTCTGATAGGACACTCCATGTAGGCTTAGGGCCTAAGTATTAACGTACCGTGGGTGTCTCACGAAAAGTAAGCACGCAATAAAATTCCTTTTTTTATGAAATTTAAAAGTTTCAAAATGCAGCATGTTCCATAGTCTGAATATTCTAGGGATAAATAAACAAAGTAAGAACTTCGAGGCCTTCACCGATGGATTGTAAAGAGATGCATGGCAGTAGCACTTTATGTTGCTTTTTTGAAAGCTGGTGGAAAATTTGCCTAATTTTTTAAAGCAAAAACTGTAAATATATCTATAAAAGAGTGACAGTTCCCAACAGCTTGCCGGTGTGCAAGCGAATGAAGATCGGCTTGTCTGTATATCGAATCGAGTTTGCTTTAAAGTTGTGGAAGATGTAATTATTCAGACACGGAAACAGTGTTCCCCGCCAAGATAGAAAAGGAACCCTTTCTGACCTAAAAAAAGAATTTGAGCTTTTTGAACATGCTGTTGCCATAAATATGATAAGTTTGTGCCCCATAAGGTTAAATGACTCTTTGTTTTGCAAAACTTGTGAGCTTAGAACTAAAGGTGGGTTACTGGCGGATTGTTTTGTGAGGCCCATAGAGGTAGCTTACAGATAGTAGTTGTTTATACGAGCCTTTGTGGGCTCTTCTAAAAATAAGACAAAATGTGCTCTGAATCTTTAAACAACGGGCGAATGGTAATTTGGTTTCGAATACTTAATATTTACATAATTAATAAATTTTGCTATTATCTTGTAAGACATTTAGAAATTAAATTTTACATGTGGAGCCGTTCAACTTTTGGAAAAAATGCCCGTGTAATAAAAAATTTAGAGGACGCGAGTAAAGCGCTTTAAAATTATTTAAATAAAAATACAATTAAATAACTTATTTTACTTGACGAAGTTAAGTTATTCGTAAAATTGGCATATAGTTTTAATTTGCTAATAAGCACAATATGTCATAGCTGTGAACTCGGAACCCAGATTAAACTATAGGTCCCGACCGGCTGACACACACACAGTTTATGGGAGTAGTTTATTTGTATAACGTCCGTGTGGTACTACCTTGTTCTTTAAAAGGTGCCTTAAAATGCAATATCTGCGTATATTAAAAATTTTTCGTTGAGTACACGTCAAACAAAAATTTTCTACAATGGGACTGCCTTGGTTCTGGTACATTGTATTGTATTAAAAAGTATGTTTCGGTTTGCTTGGAGAGCGTTGACAGAACAAGGAAAAAATGGGTTAAATATCTTAAAAACCCGGAATTCACGGTAGATAGTACTTACGCTCTATACAAGCCTTTGTGGGCTGTCATAAAAATAAAAAAGTTAAAGGTACAACGTACTTTTAGCACATTATGCTATGATGAACTCATCAAATATTATATTATATTCATTGGTCCCAATTAAAAAACACCAGTGATTTTCATAAATAAATGCAGGATGTCCAATTCGTAAGTTTTAGCTTTTACCGTGATTGCAAAAAATTACATAGCACTTTTGTGTCAATTATTATTATTTATCTTGGTAGAGGTTCATAACTACAGTAGAACCTCGATAAGTCAAACCTTAATAAGAGTAAAACCTCATCTACTTAAAAGCGTTTTGTATTCCCTTCCCTTCAAAGCAGAAAACCTCCGTTACTTAAAGTTCAAAACCTCTATAACTTAAACAAAAAATTTTACCATTGGCCCTTGATAACCCCTGGTGACCTATAACATTTACGGGAATTGAAGTTTTCAAGGTTTTTTTTGGGGCTCCTTTTGTTTTTTAAAAAAAATGTTAATAATATAAAATTAAATTATAATATTTTTTATAAAAAATTAAATTATAAATTATTTATTTATTAAAAAAAATATTTTCGTAATTTTTAACATTGTTTCTTTAAACAAAAAAATAAAAAAAGTTTGTTAAAAAATTTATTTACTTATTTTTGTAAAAAAGTTTTAATTAATTTTTAAAAGATTTTAAAAAAATTTTTTTTAAGATCTTTTAAATTTCCTATGACACTTTCCCTAGAAAAAACAGGGAAACCCTTTTTTTTAAGTGGCTTGCAAAAAAAAGAAATAATTATGACTCGCGTCTAGAGATACCCCGTGACCCCAATTTTAAGAGGTTCCCCATGAAACCTTTTTAAAATGCAGGGACTTGGCTTAAAAATTACATTTTAATGTAATAATTTAGTTTTTTTTTTAATACATTCCCGCAGTACCGCTTTCTAACCAGAACTAACCATGACAGACTAAAACTTGGGGTTTTTTTAAATTTCCCCTAAATTATTTGGAAGTTATAAACAAAATTTTAACAACATATTAGAAAAAAACCTGGGAAATATATAATTTCATTTTTTATTTTTAAATATAACTTTTACAATATCAAAAATTTAAAAAAAAAAATTTTAATAACTTTTATAAAAGGGATAATTTAGACAAATTAAAACCCCCTAAATTCTATTTAATGTTCCCTTCTGGTTAAAAAATTTTTTTATTTTCCAAAATTTTAAAAATATCAGACGTAAAAATGCGGAGACGTATTAGAAAAACCAAAAGTTTTTTAAATTTTTTGGAAGCCCAATGGGTATGGCCCATTCGATCAAAAAATGTCCAGCCCAGTATTTTAAAAAAACTGTCAGACTTGGCCTTGCCCTTTTTGGGGAAAAACAAAATTCCATGAAATAATTTAATGTTTTGCCCCCCCTTTCACACTGATAAATCAATGTCGGTTAGGCAAACATTATACTTTTTTAGAGCCGGAATACATTTTTTAATGCATCGGCGCACGCGGGCGTATGATATCCGCGCTGTACCATCCCCAACCCGTTGGCGTCGTCCGTCGTTTATCAATCGCCGTTTTCGTTTGGTTTGTGCCCTTTGCGCCGTATTAGTTTCGGTTGTTTTTTCCTTGGATTATATTTTGTTGGTGCAGGAGTTTTGGATTGATAAAAACATTTTTATTTTAGTGATTAGTTTTATTTAATTGTGACTATAATTTTGTGTTTATTTTTTTGTTACTTAATATCGAACCCCAAAAAGACTGGAGGTTGTATTTTTTTGTCTTCCCAAAACCAAGGGTAACATACCCGGCATTTTTTATTTTTTGGTAAGTATTTCTTATATTTAAATTAGGTGTTTCTTATGAGACGAAAAAGTTGGGGAACCGAATAAATAATAATACCTATATCAATTATGAATAATAGAAAATAAAATATTCAAAAAGGGAAATTTGCAGGGGAAAAAAAAGGCAATCTTAACTATCTTTTAGATAAAATTTCCACAATGTTTGTGTGTTTCTTGGATTAAAAAAAGAAATAAGGTTTACATTTAGGTACTTTTATTTCATTTAACAATTTAGTTTAAAATTTATTTTAAAAAAATCGTTTTTTTTATTTACAAGATTTTTGGTAAAAATAAAAAAACTCCCGAAAATTCAACCATTTAAATAGGGGGGCTGAAAGTATTCTTTCCATATTATATCAGATGATATAAAAAAAATTTTCACAATAATTTTAAATATTCTACAGTGATATCGATGAATAACCAACAATTTTTTTCAAAAAAAAAAAAATGAATGTTTAAATTTGACCTATGGTGATGTTTAACTTTATAGATAGTAACAAAAAATTATGGAAGTCTGGCCCTGACCCACTACTCATTGCGCAAACTCCGCATTGAACCCCCCCCTTCCCCCCCGCCCTGCACGGGGGGACAATTTTGTTCTACAGTATTGGGCTTCCATACACCTTTAAACTTCCTTGGAAAAGACACATGATTTCTTTTTTTATTAAAAAAACTTTTTTTGAAAAACCTACTTTTTTTAAAAACCCCCAAGTCTGTATAATAAAGCTGTTTCATTGGCAACACTGTCAAAAACCGGGGTTTCGGGGTATCCCTAGACGTATAATTATGTAATTGTAAAATATTTAGTAAAACACAAAATTATACATATCAGACAATACGAATTTTGCTGCAAATAATTCAGAGCAAATTTTGTTTTATTTTTAGATCCCACAAAGGCTAGTATGAACTAACTTCTACCTCTAAGCTACCTCTATGGGCCTCACAAAACAATCCGGCAGTAGCCTTTTTTTACTTATGAGGGGAGTTTTGCAAAACAAGAAGCCATTTAACTTTGTGGGGGTTATTCTGAGAATGGCCTTAATGGGCACAAACATAGCAGGTTAAATAAAGCTCGGATTTGTTTGTTAAGTCAGAAAGTTCTACTTTTTTTTGTAAACTCTGTGTCTCCGGAATCTGGATAATTGCGTCTTCCACAACCTTTAGCATTCTTGATTTAATATACAGACAGGCCGATCTTCATTATCTTGCTTACCGACGAGTTGTAGGGAACTGTCACTGTTTTATAGATATATTTACAGCTTCTGCTTCAAATTAGCCAATTTCTCACCAGCTTTTAAAATAGCAACAAAAAGTGCTATTTTAAAAGC
>JAHBCN010010665.1:0-30916 GCA_019359885.1 Listronotus oregonensis | reverse complement strand
TGACACAAACTCGATTTGGTCGAATGGTTAAAAAACCAGTAAAGCTGGATCTTTAATCAACAACGGAGGAAATGTTATATCTGGAGTGAATTTCCGAACACACTCCCACTGACTGAAGTATGACAGTCAAGAGTGTCATAAAAATTAATGTTAAGATGTCTGTCACGTTTTAATTTTGTAAAGTCTTTTTTGAGAATAAAGTCTTGTGAAACTAAAGTTGTCGTTTGTATTAGAAATACAAAACAGATATATCATGTTATAAATGTTTATTTCAAAGCTCGTGATATAATTTTATAAGAAAAGGTTATGATTTACTTACTTATTTCTTTTCTTGTGCCAGCGTGTCTTTTGCTTTAACTGGTTTAGGAGGACGAGGCGTTTTTAAACACAAAGTTTGTAGAAAGTTTTTGTAAAAAAACAGTACAAATACACCACAACACTAATACAGTTCCAATAAATTGACACAAAATGTTTTCAGATAAAATAAAAGCAATTTTAAAACAAACAACAAAACGTTCAAAATATCCAACTGATCAAGGACCTGCCACAAACTGCAAGTGGAACTACAGAGTCTGTTCGTCAGACTCTATATTTCAATATTTTTGATCATTTTTAGTTTCGACGATGAGGCAGTACTATCTCGCTTCCTATCTAATTCATAAGCTTTCTTTGTTGTTTAAACGTTAGCATGTGTCATCAAAAGTACAAGCAGATAACGAACGAACAGACCTGACCAGAATTCAAGGTTAATAAAAGAAAGCTGGAAGCGTCGCGGTGTTGTCAGGTTTTATGAAATGGAGTGTTGGTTTATGTTGTTTTATTTTTGCCGATACGTTTTAAGATCTATCGTAAAGAAAGCAAAATAATATTATTATCGTTATTAATATTATTATTATTTACAAAGATCCGACATGATGCAACAAGCAACCCATGGCTCCGACCCAGGGGCGGATCCAAGGGGGGAAATTTCCCCTCCCAAAAGCTATCCAAAAGCAAAACTTGGGCCTCGTCGTTTTGTTCTATAAAATAATTTTTTTGTGAAATAGTTATTGAAAACAAGGATTTGGACCTAAATAAATAACCATTAATACGTTAACAAAATTATATTGTTATATTTATGCTAAGTCACTGTGTTGAAAAAAATTTTCCCCTCCCAAAAATGAGCTCTGGATTCGCCCCCTGACTCCAACCCCATAGGGCATCATGCGAAAGGTCATCTGTATCGAAGACCACTCCTTGCGTCCGCTCGGTCAGTGATCCTTGACCAAATGCATTTGCCTCAGTAAATGAAGGGACCCAAGGGCAACAGATTTCTGCATTTTCATCACCAGTTGTTCGGGGGAATGTTGACATATGGGAATACATCTCAGTTAGCAAAGAAGATCCTGTTATTTGGCTCCCCCATTCTTTTATATCGATGTTAGTTTCCGCTGGGGCAGAGAACTGTATTACATACATAGAGTTATTAATTTTGTCAAGGAGAACGATAGCAGGTTTATTGGCGCGAATTTGATGCTTGGTTGGGAAAGCATAATTCCATATATGCGACATTTGTCATTTTCCACTACTGCCTCGATATTGTCGGGAGCAAATGGCAGAATTGCGGTTTCATCGATGTCGTAGTAATGTCTGAGGTGATAGTAAAGTACACGAAGCGCACGATTATTATTATCTATGTAGAAGATCCGACATGACGTATCCCATGGCTCCAAGCCCATAGGTCGTCATGCGGAAGGTAATCCATGTCGAAGACCACTCCTTGCATCCGCTGAGTCAGTGATCTTCGGCCAAATTCATTTGCCTCAGTAAACGAAGGGTTATTATTATTATCGTTTTAGCCTTAAACTTGAATATCAAGTATTACGTACCGCAATTTTTGGAGATTTTTGCCCCCCCCATTTAACGCGTCGTAACGTTTTTCTGTATCCCCTCCCCCTAGTTAAAAGCGTTACGTAACCAATAAGTGAGCATTTTTACCCAAAAGTCACAATTATGTGGCGTAAAGTACTGGAAAACAATGTTTCGTAACGCGTAGAACAAACTGCCCCACCCCCAAATTAGAGCTAGCATTTTAATGATGTTGAGAAATAAAATTAAAACGATGTTTATGATAACCGCAGCGATGCTCTCTACAAAATACAATCTAAGAACAATTTTTCTTAATATTTTTATTTTCAATTTGAAGATAAATTTTTCTTGGTGTTAACGGCAACACCGCATGATGTCCATCCGCAAGCGCTTAGAATGTGAATGATGGAGGAGGCGGTGAGAATGTGAATGACGGAGGAGGAGGAGGAGTCACTCTCATCTATTCACTACTCCCACTCTCGTGCGTCCAAAATCCTTTCATTGGCTGGAATAAACATAAAAGCACCAACTGCTGAAAATGGAGTTTACAGAACAGAAGAAAATAGTAGTTTAGATCTTAAGTCTAAAAGATCTACATTTTGTGATGTAGATGGATTAGATTTGACAACCAATCTGGACCTCATGAATAATGACACGTTAATTACTGACGAGGAATTGTTACACCTAGCCGACAATGAGTTTAACAGCCTCAATTCAATGTGTTTAAGTTTGTCTCAAGATGAAAATCAAAATGACACACAATGTCAGCAGATATTACTTGAAGATTCTATTTCGGGTCCAACATTTGACCTTACTTTAGAGGCGGCGACTAATTCTGATACTATGTCATGTGAATCGACTGAAAATACAACTTTTAATGAAGACATTCCTATGTTAGAAGACCAAGAAAATATACCAGCAGATGCATCTAATGATTCTGACTACGAACCAAACGAAAGTGAAAATAATTCTTAGAGTGAAGACATGGATTTAGAGCCCCAAGAAAATAATGTGCTTGCTGAAATCCCTGTGGGATCAAGAAAACGAAAACCTCACGTAAATCAAAAAGAAAAGGAAAAGAATATTTTGGCAAAAAGAAGCAAGAAGAAAAATAAAATTATAACATTCCAAAGACATCAAAAACCTTGGGAGCTCCTTGCAATTGTAAACTAAATCGAGCAAGAACCCAACTACTAAATGCCAGGAAATTACAGAGGAGCAAAGACGAAATATTTTTACTAAATTTTGGAATTTTTCGTGGAACGAAAAGCAAGTTTATGTACAAGCACATATTCAAAATCGTAAGGTAATTCCGGCCTAAATAGATACATCAACTTTGCGCATAATTTATTTATATTTGCCGCGCAAAATTCGTACAACGGATACAAGTCTGTGATAGAACTATTTTTAACCAATCAAAATACGCATAAAGAAGGGGATGCTGGCACGCGCCAAAACAGAAGCCAGTCTTAAAGAGTCAAGTGTTGCAGTTCCTTCGTGATTTTCTCTTCTTTTGGTAAGTAATTTGACTTTATGTATTAAAGCCGGTCCAGACACAACGTCTTATCAAACGATTTATCGAATCAGACAAGTCCTATCAAGTAAAACGGCGCGTGTGGACCACAAAACGTACGTCTTGCATGATCGAAATAAGGTTGTACGATAAATCGAAAATTTGAAGAGAGAGGCATCATTTTATGAAAATTAATTCGACAAGTTGAAGCGTGTGGACAAACTTCCGTTTTATTGGAAATTGTTTTAGTATATTTTCGTAGTACGTATCGCACTACTTGTTGCTTTGTGTATGCATATTTAAATATATTTTGCATTTGAAAATTTAAAAGCAATATGTCTGATCTTCGTCAGTGTTCCCGACAATTTTTAACAGAATTTATTGAACTCTATCATAGTTTTCCTTGTTTGTGACAAGTTAAAAGTGCCGAGTATAGTGATCGGAATAAGAAGTCACAGGCATATGAAATAATGATTGAAAAATACAAGGAAATTGATGAAGCGGCAAACAAGGAAACAGTTACCAAAAAAATTAACTCTTTACGCACCGTTTACAAAAAAGAACGCGCCAAAATAATGAAATCCACTAAAAGTGGTGCTGGTGAAGATGATATCTACAAACCGACGTTATGGTATTTTAATTTGCTTGAGTTTCTGAGTGACCAATATCAAATAAGACTGTCGACAAACACTATCGATGATGAGGCACATCAAGAGGAAAGCGAAAAAGAGGTAAGTAATATATATTTATTAATAATAAAAGTAAATCCTATAGGTATCCAAAGCATTTTATTGTTCAAAATTATTTAACTCTCTTTTTATAACATGTAATACAAACTATGAACTACTGAAAAACTAAATTATCTTGCCATGGGACTGAGCCCTCATTGTTAAAATAGCCACAGAAGTTTTCTCTAACTATTTTTGCATTATTAAAAATTTGAGCTCTTCTTCCTCTTTGAAGGTCATGCATTAAATTAGGATCACACCTATCTCCTAACTCAAGAGAATAATCTGCAGTAATATTTTCTCTATCCATACTTTCTGGAGGTGTGTAATTTTGTGGAGATTTCTTGCGAAGAAAATTAAGTAATGCACAACATGTCAAAACAACCTTGTCAATGCTTTCTATCTTCAAATTTATAGCAGTGTGGAAAACTCGAAATCGGGACGCTAAAATGCCGAAAGTATTTTCAATAGTCCTTCGGGCTCTGGATAACCGGTAGTTAAAAATTCTTCGTTCTCTATTGAGTGTTTCCATACTATATGGCTTGATAAGATCGGAACGCATTGCAAAGGCCTTATCACCAATAAACGTATATCCAAGAATTGGGCATAGATTCTGGATTAGGAAGTTTTAGATCATTATTGACTAGTTTTTCATAAAATGTGGTATTAGCAGTTACTCCACCATCAGAGATTCTACCATTTGTGCCCACATCGCAGTAGATAAACTCGCAGTTCGCATTAGCTATTGCCATAAGAACTATGCTATGCGTCTTTTTGTAGTTAAAGTAATATGATCCGCTTCCCTTAGGAGGAACAATTCTAATATGCTTGCCATCAATACTGCCCAAACAATGCGGAAATTGCCATTTTTTTTTCAAAGTCGGCTGCTATTTGTAACCACTCCTGTTCGCTTTTTGGAAACTAAAACAAAAGAAAATACATTATTATTACCTTTATAGTAACTAGTAAATACATGTTCCTATCGTCTAGTTAATTTTAGCTATACAATTTTAAAAAATGGAACTTTAAATGAGTTAATGGAATTTTGTTCTGCATCAAACATGCTTCAATTTTTTTATAATTTTTTTTTACGGTTGTATTTTTATTTCCTTATAAAATTGTAATATTTTATTGTTTCAGGTTGACTTAGAATATCAGAGTTTTCCTGCTACACCATCTACCGGTCGGCCATCTACTCCGACTAGTGATACCGCTACCAATGCCTTGCTACCTACCCGGACTTTAAATCGCAAAAAGAAGGCGGCCTCAAATAACAATGAAACAGCCGAAGTTATGTCTAAAATTAGTAAAAAATTGGAATTATTGCAGGAAGATTCACATGACCGATTTGGAAAACATGTCGCTGATAGACTTCGAGCAATCCATCCTGATCAACTTAAGTTTGCAATGAAACTTATCTCTGATGTTTTATTTGAGGCGGATATATTATCCTTAAGTAGATATTCCAAAATTATGACTTAAGATCAACACCCTCCTCCTCAACAGTCTCAACGAGAAACGAGACAGCAACACTTTAAGCAATATGTGCCACATTGTGTCACCAATACCGAACCAAATGGACAAATTCCAAGTCAAGGCTGGCATCAAGGGTATTACGCAGCGAAAATCGGCCCAAACCAGCATGCCCAACAGCTACAAATAATTCATAATGCAATCGCACCGGAGGAACCCGCTAACACAAATTTAACTTCTTCCAATATTGAACAGAATCCGTGCTTCACGTCATTCCATAACCAGAAAAGGACACAGATTCTAATCCCAGAAATATTGTTCAGTATGTTTTAAAATTTAAACCCAATGAGGGTGCTTAAATAAATAAGAAAATGTTATCACTAAATTAATTATAAGTTGTGTTTATGTATTTATTATAGAAGACGTTTTTTATTTTTACTTTTCTTCTTCAATAATGTTTAGTTTATTTCTAATAAAAATATATTCTCAAACTCACCTTTAGGTAGTCTTTTTTTAAAACGTCACAAGTTTCCGGTATTATTTCACTCAGTGATTGCTTGGACATGATGGTGGTAAATTCCAAATCTTTGTAGCTTCTTCCTGTTGCAAGAAATCTTAACGTGGCACTAAGTCTCTCATGAGCTGAAATGGCTTTTTCATACAGGTGTTTTGCCTTTTAATGTAAGGAGTAACATATTTTAACAAATTGTTGTAAGTTTCAGTGTCCATCCTCAGGTAATTACGCCAATCATCTGTTCAAGTTCACGTAATAATCTGACATGAGAAAATTCACGGCTTTTTAACAACCATCCCCTCGACCATCTTAATCTTCGATTTTTTTGTTTATTTCTGCTTTTTATTGCAATGCAAATAGCATAGAGCGACCAAAGAAGCGCTTCTTCCATGACCGAAACGTCTCGAAACTAAAATTTGACCGATTAGATGGAAACGTGTGGACACGCTATCTTTTGTACTTTTTGTCGAACGATTTGCATGCACGTTTTATCGTTTGGATAAGACGTTGTGTCTGGACCGGCCTTTAAGGATGTATGACCGATATTTAGTAAAAATGAAAATATTTAGATGTATTTTCGATTTTACCTGTTTTACAAAGGTTTACTAAAAACATTTCTCTCATTTTATTTAGTATTTTTTAAAGAAAAAATTTATAAAATTGCAAAAATAAAATAGGCCGGTAATAGATTAATATTTTATGACTCGATCTAATTCCGGCTTATTGAGCCGGAATTGCAAATAATAGCAACTATTTTCAATTATCTTTTTTTAATATGTGTAATAACAAGCCAAACACTTTGTGTTCATAATAAGGTAGAATATACTTCAAAAAATTAAAAAATCTATTACCGGCCCATAGTTTCTTTTATAAAAGGGGTAAAATATGTCTCCTGTTTGACGTAGCATAAAAGCGTGTAATTACAAAAACATATGCCATTGTAAGTACAATTGTGAGCCAAGAATAAAGAAAATTTAGATAATTTTACACTTTGGCGAATAGAATAAGATTTACGAAAACATATTTTTAAACTTTTTAAAAAAAAGGAGCTAAAAATTAGAGTAATTAGCAAAAATAAAATAGGCCGGTAATGCATTAATATTTTTCATCTTAATGTAATTCCGGCTTATTAAGCCGGACTTACGGTAAATTTAAGATTTCTTTTAAATTTAATTGTTTTTTTTAACAAAAAATACAAGAAATATGATAAAAATAATAATACTGGTTTACATATTAACTATTTAATAAAATTATTACCAAGAGGACATTCTAAGAGTGGGCGGTAATACATTTTTCAATTACTTATCAATCTAAGCTTTATCATACCTACGTAGCATTTTAGGAAATTGCTGCACAATATGGCAACATTGTTATCCATATAAACTGTATAATTTTTTTTGCCAAATTTTGTTTTAATGTTTTTTATGAATAAGATTTAAATGCTGCTATGTTGCCGAAGTGAACCTAAAGTAATATTGTAAGGTGCAGTAAAATCCATATAAAATTGAGTTTGCATATATTTTTTATTTATTTAATTGCTTATTTATATAAAATCAGAAAGCTTTATAATCATTTTGAAATTTCAAAAGTTATTTAAAAAATATATTTTAACATTTTTATTCAATTAAATTATTCCTAATATTTTTATACTGCTAGATATAAGTCAGCTTTATGTTAATTAAGTTGGTAGTTTTTTACAGATGACTTTTGCTTTCTTACTTTTTACTTTCAAAAACATTTTTTTTAGAAATATGCCACCTAAGCAAACAGTCCAGGCAAAAATAAAAATGAAATATAGTAGAGAAAACTTAAAATGTGCTCTGGAGGACATGGCAAACGGTATGTCAGCCTATAAAGCCTCGAAGATATACGGGATACCTAAAAGTACCCTGAAGGACAAAAAAAATAAAAAGTATTCAGATAATTTCGTTTACTCCAGGTGGCATCAATTATAGCAAACTCAGAAAACATAAAAGCGAACATTTAGATAATAGCTCGGACAATAAGAGCAACGAGAAAACTGATTTTCAAAGTGCTGCTTTCAAACAAACATTTGAGGAAAAGATTTCTCCAAATATCTTAAAGAAATTTCAATCCAATCCCAGCACACCGTAGATGGGAGAAGTTCAATACGAAAAGCTTTTTAATTTTTGGCATGATATAAACAAATAAAAAAATAACGAATCTGATACAAGTCTCTTAGATGACAACGATTAATTATAGGAGATACTACTTAATAAACAACATTGACTCTGACTTTAGCATTTTTCATTTAAAGGAAGATGGTTCATTAGAACTTGATACGATTATACCACAATCGAATGAAACTATGAATAACAGTAAAATTCAGATTCTCAGAATAGATGTACTAAATCCCTCTGAAAGTGTTAATTGCATTGATCCGTCCAAAAACGTAAATCTTGTTGAGGACCCAAGTTTTCTTAAAGATTTTAATTTTGTTAAATATTTAAATGCTCCAGCATCTCTAAATCATGTGGCTACAAGCACGGAAACTACAAATTTTCTTAATCAAACTGAGAATCTAGTGAATAAAAACGAAAAAGATATATTCGATCGAAACAACACTGATTTAGAAGCCTATAAAAAAGTGAAGGATATTGAACAGAATGTAGAAAAAACTCCACCACTTTTTTCGCAAAAAAAGCAATTAGAAAGTGCTGTTACAAATTCCGTTGATTCCTTAAAAACGCCTCCAGATTCAACAAAACCAGAAAATAAAGGAGATAGTAGCAATAAAGAAAATATATCTGAATTTGTAGTAACACCTCCAAAATTTCCAACGCCATTTAAAAACGCTTTCTTTTTTCCAAAAAAGCAAAATTTATCTAAAAAGCGAGTAACAAAAAAAATAACACCAATTGTCGCAATATCAGACGAGTTTATTGAGTATCAACGAAGAATCGAAGTCGAAAAAGAGGAAAAAGAACAAAAAAACGAGTAAATCTTGAAAAAAGAAAACAGAAGGCTCTTGAAAATAGTCAAAATAACAATAAAAAAAATAAAAAAGTTAAATCAAACAGTTCCGTGGTAGGTTTAGAAAAGGAGACAGAGAGTGTTTTTATGGGACTGACTGAAAATAAAACAATTTTAAAAAAAGAAATAGAAAAAACAAATAAAAATAATAGTCTTGAAATAACAGAAAATTTAACAAGTAGTTTTAAAAAGGGAGACTATGTTATCTTTAAATATGAGCAAAAATATTTTCCAGGTTTAGTAGAAAACAGTAAATTAAACTCGTTCTACATAAAAGCCATGGAAAAAATTGGAAGTCACTGGAAGTGGCCTCATCATGAGGATGTGATCTGGTATGATTTAAATGAAATTATTTCCAAAATAGAGCCTCCTCAGCCCATTAATAAAAGGGGATTATTTTTTGTTCCAGAAATTCAGAATATGGAATGATAATGCATCTGTTACTGTTTTTAATTTCATACCGGTGTATATCTATATTTTTTAAAAAGGTTTTTAAAAATATACGTTAATCAACCAATCTGTCTATTTGTTTTACTTTCTCGTCATAAAATAAGATACAACAATTTCTAATAAGCCGGTATTAGATTAAGCTTAGGCCGGCGTTGGATTAAAAGATTTTTCGTAGGCCGGTAACGGCAAAAGCTGATACATTATTAATTTTATTGTTTTTTTGAGACAAAACAACTAAATTTTTAATAGTTTTTCATTTAAATCGATAAAAAACTCCTTAATTTACCTAAACAAGCTTAAATTTATACAAAATAGGCAATGTTTTTACTAATCTTAGTAGGTAAACCTAAAATTTCGCTAACTAGGCCGGTAATACCCCATTTTACCTTATGTTTTTTACCACTAAAATACTTTCTTTAGTGGTAAAAAACATAGTACTTTTATTTATCAGTGTTCTTCATGATGATTAATTACCACATAGTAACGGCTAATATCATCAATTTTTTCTCAGAGTAAAAGTCTGTAAAATGATGTTTTGTAACACACTCGCCCTACCTTCTAAAACGATTGGACGTTGGACAATTGAAAAAGATAAACCCGAAAAAGCTGCTAATGAAATTGTCGACATTAACCCCGAAAATGCTCATTCCAGAACGGCAAAAATGGTTGAAAATAAAAAAAACTTAACAAATTTCTTTAATAGCTTTCCAAAACTTGAGTCACATTATTGTCGAAAGTCGACCACGAAGCTGTATCTGGAGGATAATGGGAATACAAAAATGGATTTATACAGATTTTACAAAGGTGATTGTTGCAATAACAGAACTAAAGCAACACCAGTCTCGATTGCAACTTTCAATAATACTATAATTAATATAAATTGAAGAAAACACCAAGTATTATGTTTCACTGTATATTCAGAATATCTCTGACACATGTGTTAGAAAAAGAAACATATTATACAAAAATGTCCCTCTTAATTTCCCCAGGCGAATTTAAGGAATTAAAAAGAGATCCCACAAATAAATTTCAAAAGGCAGTCAAAGATGCTATTCAGAGTTATGCAAACATTTTCCCAGATTCTTCAAAATTTCTAACAATAATGAACCCAACGGCTCCGATACTTTATGGTATGCCAAAATTACACAAAGAGGGTTTCCCTATGAGACCTGTGGTGAGTTATGTTAACGCACCAGCCTATAAACTTTGTAAACAAATTAATCTAGATCTGCCTAATATCATAAATTTTAAACCTGAGAGGTCAATAAATAACTCATTTGAATTAATTGAAAAAACAAAAGATTTAATAATTCCCGCTAACGCCAAACTGATCTCCTTTGACATTAAAAGCTTATTTTCTTCTATTCCGATTCCT
Source organism: Listronotus oregonensis (assembly GCA_019359885.1). Lineage (NCBI taxonomy): Eukaryota > Metazoa > Arthropoda > Insecta > Coleoptera > Curculionidae > Listronotus > Listronotus oregonensis. The sequence continues at coordinate 20,021 of JAHBCN010010665.1, read as the reverse complement.
GACCTTAAAATAATTTTAAAGAACATGGTAGATAAAAGTACTTTAAATCCAATTCATAAAAGTCCATTATTACAAATATTAAACACAATAATAGATCAAAACTATTTTAAATTTAACAATAAGATCTACCAACAAACAAACGGGTTACCGATGGGAAGTCCTATGAGTCCTCTTTTGGCAGAAATATTTATGTCAAATTTCGAAAGTATCCTTTTCTCACTTAATGACAACCTAACTAAATATGTACATTTTTGGGTTCGTTATGTTGACGACATTTTTTGTATTTGGACAGGCACTGATAGATTATTAAACAACTTTTTAGAACTTTTAAATTCAATCAATAAAAATATTCAATTTACACATGAAACAGAAATAAATAAAACACTTAATTTTTTAGATTTAACTATAAAAATTAATGGTAACACACTAGAATATAGTATTTATAGAAAACCAACATACACCGATACAATTATACCTGCAGACTCTAACCAATCATGGAAAATAAAAATGTCAGTATTTCATAGCTTAACCCACAGACTTTTAAATATCCCTTTAAGTGAAATAAATTACAATAAGGAACTCTCTATTATAAAAACAATAGCTATCAATAATGGCTATAAACCACAAATAATAGATAAACTCATACATAAAAAGAGACAAAAACAATTTTTAAAATTTTTCTATAATGATATCAAAAACACTACCAAACCACAAATGGTTTTCCATAAATCGTGTGAAAGGATTAAGCACAAAAGTAGCTAACCAATTACAAAAAATGGACGTCAACATTATAGAAATTAATAAAAATAATCTGGAAAATATTTTAGTAAATAATAAAGAGAAACGCAAATTATGTGATAAATCAGGTGTTTATGAGTTAGGTTGTTCTGATTGTAACGCAATTTATATAGGGCAGACAGGACGTTGTTTAAAACATAGACTTAAAGAGCATAAAACTTCAATTTTATTCAACCAACCTAAAACCGGCTTCGCAGAACATTGTATAAACTCAAATCACCATTTTAATGAAAATAATTGTAAGTTACTACATAATGGCACAAAAAACAAAAAACTCGATTATTTAGAAATTTTAGAAATTAAAAAAGCTGTACATAAAAATAAAAACATTACTAATACTCAGACAGACTATGGAAAAAACCCACTCTTAGATAAAGCAATTAAATTAAATTCAAATTTAGGCCATTAGAAGGATCTTTAAACAACGTACCTACCTGAACCCTTAAAATTATTTAAATAGGGCACTGTCATATTTTTAGTTTAGTTTACTTGTAAAACTCTTTGATAATGACCGCAAGGTCGAAACACATGTGTCAGAGATATTCTGAATATACAGTGAAACATAATACTTGGTGTTTTCTTCAATTTATATTATTTATAATGTTTCACCTAGTGCCAACCGCGAATTCTATAAATTATATTTCAATAATACTTTTGATGACATGAATTTGGCTCTTTATAAGCCTAAAAAAGACAAGTGCGACGTGTGTGTAGCATACGAAACAGGTAATACTGATCAAGCTACCTATCGAGAGCATCGCGATAAAAAAGCAGAGGCACGAAAGGAAAAAGATGATGACAAAAAAAATGTTAAGGTATTTGAGATGGATTTATAGTCAGTTCTTTTATCTCCAAAATCTTATGTCAGTGCCTTATACTACAAAACAAATTTAATTGTTCATAACTTTACAATTATGGACATTAACACATTGGATGGCTTTTGTTTTATCTGGCATGAAGGGCAAGTCGGACTAGCAGCGAATACTTTTGCATTCATTATTTACAAGTTCCTGCAAACTAATGATATACCCTGAAAAGAATCTTTTAAGTATGGATGTACAGGCCAGAAGGGGAATGCCCTCCTTTCTAACGCGCTTTTAAATCTTGCCAAAGAAAATGAAATAATTATAGAACAAAAATATTTAGAAAAGGGCCATACGCAGATGGAGTGCGATTCAATGCACTCCACTATCCAAAGAAAAGTTAAAAACAGGGTAATTAATGTTCCAGCAGATTATGTCAATATTTGTGAGAGAGCGCGTATAAATCCAAGACCATACAAATTAGAGTATCTAGAGCATACCTATATTAAAATTTTTCAAAGTGTTTAAGCCATAACTTCTATACGTCCAAGCAAATTGGCTGGTGATCCAACTGTTATGAATATCAGAGCGTTGCAATATAGGAAGGATGGAATTAGTTTTAAGCTAAAACATTCAGATAATTGGACATCATTGCCCTGTAGATTGTCAAAAAAGGGCCAAAAAACCTGGATTTTTGATGAGTTACCATGCATGTATCCCAACCCAATCCCAATAAAAAGAAAAAAAATTCAAAATTTAATGAATCTTAAATCATCTATCCCTAGAGATTTTCATTTCTTTTATCATAATCTACCGCATTCATAGTACCTAATTAACTTGTTTCCTAATTTGTAGTTCGTTTTTGCTATATTAGTTAAATAGGTGCCTATTAGTTAATCTTGTTTTTCATGTGTTATTTATTGTTCTACTTTAGTTTTAAGTTAAAAATTTTCTACTTTTAAGTTAAAAAAGTTATTGCCAATTTCCTTTTGGTTATATATTTTACGAGCGCAAAGTGCCTAACTCGCGATTTTTTTATTAAAATGTATTTTTTTTGGCATGTTTTTGTGTGTTTAATAACTTGGAGATATTTTGGAGATAAGCCATTTGCGATTTAAGCCGACAAAGAGGCCAGTCCAAGTTGGAAATGTGCAAAAATTGAATGTTAAAGACATAGGAGAAGTGACATTATATGCATACAACGGTAAAAAGTTGATCAGAACTACATTGTCAGATGTCTTATATGTGCTTGAGTCAGATCAAGAAAAATGTCAGTTTGTTGAAAAAAAGGGAGACATAAGGGCACTATCGCCAAGAGTGAATAAACTCTATAAAATGTACTTCATCTCAATAAATAAAATATAATATAACTCATCTACTTGTTTTAAATATGAAGATACCCCAGAAGAAATTAATTGTTCAGCAGAGCACGACTCATTTTGCATGAAGGTTAAGACCATAGACACCTTAGTAGGATGGCACAACAAGTTGACACACCAGAATTTTAAACATGTTAAGGAATTTCCAAAAGCAAACAACATAAAATTTGCTAAGTGTGACAAGGATTATGTGAGTGAACCTTGCAGGAAAACAGCATTGTTTAAGGTTTTGATAACAGCCATTCGAGAGCCACTATACCACTGGAACTGGTACACGCAGGCTTATGTGGGCCTATGGAAACCCCATCTTTAGGAGGCTCATGCTATTTCCTTCTTTTTAAGGATGATTTTTCTGCCTATAGATATGTGTATTTTCTGCAAAACAAATCACAGGTCAAAACATGCCTTGAAAAATGTAATATGGACGAGTAACAGACTTTAAAATAAAAATTTTAAGAACAGATAACGGCTTAGAATTTGTCAATAAAAAAGTAACAGATATTTTAGAAAAAAAAGGGATAAGACACCAGAGAATTGTAGCATATACACAAAAACAAAATGATCGAGCCAAAAGGGATAACAGAACTTTGGTAGAATCGGCACGAACACTTCTAAATAGTACTAAAAGCTAGATAAAACATTTAGGGCTGAAGCCATAAACACAATAACATACATATTAAATAATACAGGCCCAAGCCCCCAAAGGTTAGAAAGTCCCTACATGCTTTGGTATAAAAAGGGTATATCTTTAATCAACATGAACATTTTTGGCAGCACATATCTGTGCATTTCTTCTTCTTGATGTACCATACTTTATTTAGAGTGTAAGCGCCCCCTCGCACATATCTGTGTTGTATGCCAACTAGACAAAGATATGTGGACCACCGGCTTAAGCGTAGTTCATATACTGGCGAAATGCGATTTGCGAATTGCGAAACTTGTTCTGATTGGTCGATTTTGAATGTGTCAGTTTTAGAAAAGCTTAACTTTAAACTTTTTGCGATCCGCAATATTTGAAATCTAGGGGCGAGAAAATTACGGGATTCTAATTGGCCGACTTGGAATATGTCAATTGAACAAAAGTTTAATTTATATTTTTTTCGATTCGCAATATTTAAAATGTGAAGAGCGGAAAATTGATTTGGTTTTAAGATTTTGCCGATTTCGTAAAAATTGATCACCATGCGCATGCGTATTGATGTAGATACTTGGTTGTTTTTGACGTTGCTCATAGATCGCGCTGCTAGTTGGCAAATACCGGTATAGGTAGATATTAATTTTTCAAAAAGAATTTTAATTTTAGAATAATTTTTTTTTGTGTTTTGTACTTAAAGTATAGTAGGCAAGTGACGGGTCAGTGCATAATATTACAGTGTGTTTTGTGAGTTATAGTGTGGTTATAGTTTATATCAAGACAATTTTCTTTAGTGTTTTATGGACGACAATGGAAGATGTAAATACCTTTGAAATACATATTTAGTTACAACATATTTAGTTATTTACACTAGAACTCAAATTATCAGCACTGCCAGTGCACTTTCTTGCTTTTATATATTCGTGTAAAACTTATTAAATAATAGTCCTACAGAATTAAGTCAAACAATATCTTTGTTAATTAGTGTTAAATATTTTAAAAGCCTACAGATTTTGTAACACATTTTGAAATGCAAATTAAACTCAATGCAGAGTTTATAATATTAATTTTCCAGAAATCTATTAAATATTTTTTTACCTTAAAAGTAAAAGATATATATTTATTTTGTACCTACTTACATAACTACTACAATAACACGTGGACAATAGAAGAAGTGACTAATTTAATTGAGGCATATCGAGAGCGGCCTAACTTATGGAATCCGAAAAATGTTGACTATAAAAACAGATATAAAAAATACGATTCGCTAAAGGAAATAGCGAAAATATTTGGAACAACCAAGGATAAAATTGAACGAAAATTAAAAAACAAAATACACCATACCAAAGAGAAAAAAGAAATGATAAGAAGTGCCAAAAATCGGGCGCTGGAAATGAATTTAAAGCTAAATGATTTGGATATACAGCAATGACATTTTTGCAAGACAGAAATAAGCCTAAAAAGGGCCGCGAAGCGGGGATTGAATATGACGTAAGTTAATCACAAATCTTATCTAAAATTTAAAAAATAGTGCGAAGGTATATTTATGGAAGACTTTGTTTACAATGATATTTATTATATATCTCAACTATTAAAAAAAAGAGAAAACTGCTTCCTAAAGCTAACTACAATACACCTGTATTTTTATACATAACTAATAAAATAATTTTATTTTTTTCTTGTACATAACACATTTCCGACACAAAGTATTCACTAAATTCATCTTAAATTTCTTTAGCTATATGTGAGGATTTTCTTGGCACTTTTTTTATAGGCAAAAATGATCGAAGCACTTCCAAATCTTTTCTCCCGGCCCCTTCATTTAGTGCCCCAAGTTCTAAATCTTCTGCATCAAATAATCCTGGCGGAGTATAGAGATCTTTTGCCTGTGCATTTCTTCTTAAAAAATTGTGCAAAGCAACGCAAGCCATTGTAATTTTTTCAACTTTCTCTGGTTCTAAAAGCATGGGTTTTCAAAGACATCTAAAAACTGATGCTAAAATGCCAAATACGTTTTCTACAACTCGCCTTGCCCTACTAAGACGGTAATTAAATAGCCGCAGCCTTGACCCACGATCCTGATTCCCCGCAAAAGGCTTAAGTATGTTTTTAGACAGCGAAAATGCATCGTCTGCCACCAAAACGTATGGAACAGGTTTTTGTCGTCCAGGTAATATAGTTGGTTGTGGGAAATTAAGCATTGACTTATCTAGTGCTTTTGCGAATAAACTATTTTTAAAAACTCCACCATCTGAGATGCGACCTTGACAGCCGATATAAACATATCTAAAATTGTAATTGGCATCGACTATAGCGAACAAAACAATACTGAAAGTTTCCTTATAGTTTATATATTCCCTTTCGCTGAACTTCAGGGATTGAATTATTATATGTTTGCCATCCATACTGCCAAGACACATTAGAAAATTCCATAGATTATTGTAGTAGTTAGCAATTTTTTCCATCCATTGGGATCAGTTGGAACCTAAATCGAAAAATACATTTATTTAAATATATCAAAATGTTTAATAGCGACATTTGGTTGTTTATTAATAATATTTATTTTAGGATAGTGATTCAACGGACGGTAGCAATAATGAAAGCCTTTTAGAAGACGGAGTAGTGCAATCACAAGCCGAAACCCAGGAAAGCATAGAAGATGTTGAAGTTGTCAGCCTTAAAGACCGGCAATCCGTACAGGCAGGTAACCAAGTACCTCACCAAGAACAGTTGCAGGATATGCCAAGTAGGTCAAAAAGAAATACATCGCATACTTCAACAACTGAAAACGAGGATATTACTCAAGAGTCTTCCAAATGATGAATGCTGCATTTCATTAGTCAGACGGCGGTACACAAGTGCGGGACGAGTATAACATTTATGGAGAATTAGTAGGGCACCAAATACGTTTTCTGTCGACCGAATTTGCAAAAGTTACCGCTCAAAAATTGATTAACAACATATTATTTGACGCCAAACTAGGAAAATATGACTATCCTTCATACCCACAATGTAATCCAACACAAACAGGATCACAAACTCCTTTTGCTTCCAATTCAGGATCACAAACTTCTTTTGCTTCCAATTCCGAAGCATCATCACCTGCAATGGATGCTATATTGAAAGCCACTAATATTATTAGTACTGATGCTGACGTTTTGCACTGGGCCAAAACAAATTCATTTGGAGTACCAGAAGTACAAGAAGCAAACAATTAATGTTTATATGTATGATTCGGATATTTTAAAACTTTCAGTATTTTTTTAGGTAAAAGAGTTTTTTTTAAGAAAATGTTCAGTATTAAGTTCAGCATTAAATAACTTTGCATTTGTGTTTACTGTTTTTAAAAAATATAATTAGTACATAATGTGTCTGCTAGAAATTTTACTCACCTGTATGAAAAGACATAGTTCTTCGAATAGAACACTACATACTTCCTGCACAATTCTTGAAATGGTGGTAGTGGATACTTTAAATAAATACATTAAGCTTTGAAAAGTTGCCAAAAATCGTAATGTTAAAAATTTTCTGACCCACTAGTTGTATTAAATACTCAAAATCGGCACTTGATACTCTTACGAAGTTTTTAAATGAAGACCTTAGTTCCCCATTTATTCCCAAATCATCTTTTCGTAGGTTATTAATCATTTCGTCTATGCCATAATTATTCCGTTCCTTTAAAAATGGTCTTACCCAATATCTTGGTTTAACGAAAAACCCACATGCAATCACAAATATATCATCGCTCGTAGTCGACATTTTCAAACTGTTTCCTCTCTTTAGTAAAAACAGATGAAAACAAACCGAAAACAAAAATATCTATTTATGTTGCTTTGGTGGACACATAGTTGAATTTTTTTTCCAAAGACAGCAACTAGTTTTTGTTGCTCTTTTTGGAAACAAAACGCAGTTGCTTTGGTGGAAAAACGCCTTAACAGTGATATAAAACTTGACTATCATTCATAAAATATCTTTTTTTTAGTTCATGCGAATTATATGTGAGTGTGGGGCTGAAATGGGAATTCTGGAATATCAGTATCACCACTGCCCTCTCACTGGAAAAGCAACCACGCAGTCTCCTCAAAGTACCCAATCAAGAGAGGAACATGACTATTTTTTACGATTATCCTCTATCTCAAAGGCTGATTGAGGCCGTTCAAGCCCGATCATCCTTATGGGACCATACACTTTCCTTAAAATCAAGACGAAAGGATGTTCGGGAAAATTTATGGAGGGAAGTTCGTAATGAACTAAATGGAAAAATACCTCTTGTCTAGTTAGACAAAAAAATGGAGAAATCTGAGGGACAATTTCCTTAAACATCTTAAGTTAGTATTTTGTTTCAATATTTTAAATTCTAATCATTTGGAAAACTTACTTTTTTTGTGGTTAATGTTTTAAAAAAATCCAGTAGTGACACTTTTTAACATCAACCTATTTTTTTTTTCATAAATCTGATGTACTTATATAATATAAATATTTTATAAAACTTCCAAACTGCAATCCAAAGCTGTTACAAAGAAAAGACAAAATGGAAACATTTTGAAAGTCTATTCTTTCTGGAAAAATTTAATTTCGACGGGAACACTGTTTCCAATGTATTACCAAACCCAAATTTCACAAAAAGTGAATCATGTTATAGTTCCATATCATCTTTAGGCCCTTCAGATGTAGCATCGACCACATCATCAAGAAAAAGACGCAGAGAGGACAGTGGTAAGTAGCACATTTATCCTATTTCTAATACACCACTACCTACACATCCTACATTTGTAAAAACCGTGTCAAAGACTTTTTAACATTTTTTCCAGTTGACCTTAAAATAACCACACTTTATATATTCTTTTTTGCTAATTAGTATATTTTGAAATATGTTTGCAAGTATTTACTTTTATATATACTTGGACGGTAACCACAAAAAGGACACTAAATAAAGTTATTTGTAATTTGTTTTTAGATGAAAGAGAGGCAGATGCTCTTAAAGGTTCTTCAAAAATCTAAACCTACCACTACAACACCAAATATATCACCAGCATTAATATCTATTCAATCAGTATTAGAAAAGTTACCGGAAAGGGTTCAAAGAACCGCAGAAATTGATATGCTAAATAAAGTATATTTATTATATAAAGAGTTTTCCGATTTGTAAATATTTGTAGACACCATAAAAACTCTAAATATATTTTATTTTTCACCAAATTTTATGTCTGTATATAAAAATAAAAAATACACATATGACGTTTTTGCAACCAGCCTGAACTAGCCTTTAACGCGCCTTCCTAAGCACATGTGATAGGGTTTACTAGGCAGAAACACTACACAGTGGTTTGCAATTGCCTTCTGTGAGGTGACGAGCTATAAAAAAATGCGTGCAATATACAGGGTGATTCCTAAGTGGACGCTTTTTTTACTGTATATAGAGCTCATTAAAATAAACAACTTTTTTTAAAATACTAAAAAATAAGGAACTAACATTCATTTATTGTGGCGAATATGGTTCTGTCTTAAGTAAGTTGAAGGATTTTTTGCAAAAACAACCAATGTCATTTTTTTCTACTATGGTGCTGTTCGCACCACCCTATGTAAAAATTCCGTTGACATATCCTGGCCAACTATTGTAGCAAGAACTGCAATAGTCAGCCAAATATTGCAAGTGGAATATCGCCTAGTTTGGCATAAACAACCAATGTCCAAGCAAATTTAATCAAGAACAGCCAACGTGATAAAAATCGCGTCGCGTCGTCAAAGTTTATTTTTAGAATCTTTAGACAGTCAAGTGCACGTGTGGTCGTTTAAACACGTGTTTTGTTTACCATTACTCTTTTAATTTTGTGGTGCAAATACAGTACTAATCAAGATTTTTAAAAAAGGGGAAGGTAACGTGAGAGAATGTCGTCGAATGTTCAGAGGGATCCTGATTCTACCGTTGAATGGCCTGCAAAAAGAAAAAGGAAAACAAGGAAATGTGAGGTTATAAAGAAGTTAAAAGTAGGTATTCCTGTACCTGCTAGGTCTACAGGAACGAACTGTGGGTAAGTTTCCATATTCAAATTTTGCCTGTGTTGTAGTTACAGGGTGTCCTGTTTTCGTGTGTTTTACGGGGTTTCTCGCTTATGAGAATAGTAGAGTATGTGTTTTCCCTATTTTGGAACTGTGGTGTTTTTGTATCAGATGCAAATGCTATAAGTGTTTTGAGAAGATATGTTTTAGAGAACGCCAAATCATTCTAGAAAACTTCAATTCACTCTCTTCCAAAGATATACAAGATAGTTATCTGGCGGGTCTTATTTCATTTAAAAACGTAAAGCAAAGAAGACCGAGACGGGAGCATAACGCCGGTGATGATGGACCTTTATTTGATCATTCTGTTGCATTTTATTACAAAGTTGGAATAGATGGCAAAGAAGCTTTATGTCACACTGTATTTTTGAGTTTGCATGGGATTTCAAGAGGTCGGCTTAGAAGAATTCAAGACTCTCTGAAAGTTTCCGGTTTACCTCCTTCTGATGCACGTGGAAAACATGGTAATAGGCCATCTAAAACACCCAATGAAATTTTAGATTTAATAAGGTGATATGCAACCTTTTCCAAGTCTTTTAGAGGAAGACAATCACATTATTCACGGAGAGATAATCCGGAAAACATTTATTTGCCTGAGGAACTCAGTGTTAGCAAAATGCATAAATTATTTCTTTTCAAAATTAGAATTAACGTATCTTATCTTGTTTATTACCAAGTTTTTACAAATGAGCTCAATATTTCATTCGGTATTCCTAGAACAGACACTTGCGCTAAATGCGATGAACTAACATTAAAAATAAACGTTGCCGTTGATGTTGATACAAAACAAAAATTTATTGACGATTATATTCATTTGCGAAAAGCTGAGAAGTTTAGGGAAATAAAAAACCATTATAAATTAGAAGCTAAGGCCGGTAAATGCATGGCGATATCTTTTGATTTTCAACAAAATCTACCTTTGCCTCACATTAAAACTAGTGACGTCTTTTATAAAAGTCAACTTTGGTATTACGTGTTCGGAATCCATGACCTGGCCGATAATTCAGCTTCTATGTATGTATATACAGAGGATGTGGCAAGGAAAGGCGCCAACGATGTCACCTCCATGATTTTACACTACTTAAATAATAAAGATCTGACACATAGTCATTTGATAATTTTCAGCGACGGGTGTTCCGGGCAAAATAAAAACCATACTATGGTTTATTTTCAATATATATTAGTACATGCGTTAAAATTATTCAAAAAAGTAACCCATGTATTTCCTATGCGAGGTCATTCTTTTTACCAAATGACCAGGATTTCGCTCTTATTAAGAAGAAGAAAAGAAGAAATAGTCCTGAAGTTCCGGAAGATTGGGATGTTTTAATTAAGGAGGCAAGAGTAAAGCCATCTCCTTTTGTTGTGGTTAATATGACGCAAGATATGTTTTTCGACATCCAGAATGCTTGCTCTTTTTACTTTCTTAAAATTCCCCGACCAAAGTTAGGCCTTTGAGAAGCATGTATTATAGAAATATCTTCCGATTCTGCATACGTTAAAACTAAAAATATTTATTCGGGATTTTGGACACAATGTGCTGTTCGAAATAACAAAGTTTTGCAAAACAACTTAGAGCTAAAACCGTTGTATGAAAATCCAATACCAGTAAACAGTGTCAAATAAAAAATGTCATAGTTCTTTCAGCCTTTCTAAAGAAACCAAGTAGTGTTGCATTTTATGAAAAATTTAAGGTTGTTGCTGTCAATAATACTGATATAGTCGAAGATGATAACAGTGACGGGTGTGATTAATATTAAATGATTGTTGTGGAGAGTTTCTAAATATATTTTTATATTTAATAAAATGTTTAATAAGATTTTAGTACATTTTATTTTGAAATTTTAACAAAAACAGCCAATGTCAATTCCTAATTTACAAAAAAACTGATGCATATAGAACGTTCAAATATGTCTCCAAATCTGCAAAATACAGATATATTTACGAACATATTACAAAAACATATATAAAGTTGCTCATATAGGTTTTGAGAAGTTTTTTTAATGTCCTGAAAATATTGAAAATTTGACATTGGCTCTTTTTGAAAAAACCCTTCAGTTGTCACCTCTTAAGAAGTCTTTCGGCTGTGATGCTTGGACACGTTGAACGTGATTTTTCCGCAATGTTTTCCACACTTTTTTTTACTTAAACCGACCTGACTTGCAATTACCTAAGTACTTGGGTCCAGAATAAGATCGCAAAGAAAACCGTCGCGCGTACAATCTCGCAGCAACGTTTGCAGATTAACGATACTTTCCATATATTAATAAGGAACAAATCCACGTATTTATTGTTTTTAGATTGTGCCATTTTCACGATTTACCAATTATTTAAATTTAAAATTTATTCTCGCCTTGTTCGGGTAAGTCAATACGACTGACTCACGGCGTGATAAACGACACAAAAAACAAGCGTAAATAAGAAATACACTATCTATTTATGCTCAGGCTTGCACTAGTAACACTTTTAAATAAATTTATGTAGCTTTGTAATTTTTAGGTTTTTGAAAAAAAATTAGTAGGGTGTTTGTACAAGTTCCAGCTCAGGGAATTAGGGAGTCAGAGAGTCAATCCCCCCACACTACCAACCAATCCCCCACCAATCCCCCACCAATCCAAACTCCAATCCCCCCACCATTCATCCCTCCATTAAAACCAACAAAAAACACCTCTTGTTAATATAAATTCCCCATTCCATAATGATTGAGGGTGATAAATAACTAAGCCACAAACATGAGTGCATTAGTGCCAATATACCACTCCTGGGATGAAGTAGAACCAACCCAAAGCTACATTCCAGAAGAATATGTTATAAAAAATTTAATTTTGAGAAAACCATCCCCAAACTTATCAAAAAGTGACAAGAAAAAATTTAGACATCAAGAAAGGCTGAGATTCTTCTTATTAGAAAAAGAGAGGCAACAACAAACACCCATTGATTTACAGACTTAGTAGAAAATAAAAAAACGATGGCAGACTCAAATTTAATGCTAGCTCATATGAATGGAGAAAAATGTTTGTTAGAATTTTCCAACGAAGAATTAAAATTACTACCACTGAAATATCTTATTAAATATGCAAAACCTTTGGAACTGCTCGAAATTTGGACAAAATTACCACCAACTTATAAAACAAACTTTTATTTGCAAACTAAACTTCCATGTTTTATACATTATAATCGTCCAGATTGGAAAACAAATTTTGATGGACCACCGAACAGTCAACAAAATTGTTTCTTTTGTAATAAATATTTGTAAAATTAATAATATATTTTTATTTTAACCCAACCTATTAAACACATGTACTACCCACATCATTAAAACCCTGCAGAGAAGATTTTATCTGTTAATTCACTAACATTACAACGTATCGTATGATAAATCAAAACACACCATTAAAATATTCCCACATATGATACAATGTATTTGCAACATAAATCAAAATAAGCTATACCCGCATATACACTCGTTTCACTTGAGCGTTCATCCACCTAGAACTTGTTTAAAAAATATCTACTTGCGTTGACAACAGAGTCGAACTAAGTATATTATATAGCGAATAATGAACATATATTATGTTATTATTAAGATATCTTAAATAAATAATTATTTTTTACATTTAAATCAACTATTAAAAAAATTGTTTTTTAAATTGATGTCAATACCATTAAAATGTTATGTACACTTGCTTTTATGTTTTAAATTTTCGCGAATAGGCCTCTGTCTAGTAATCATTTACAACCCCAGCTGAAGCTTTACTAGTCGACTACATTTTTACAACACTAGATCTTGGGTCACCAGCCGGTCATGACAGGACAGCAAGCTAGATTTTTACATTTCTAGAACTTTGTCAAATGTTCGGTCCCCCCATCAGGGTATATTTTTACAACTTTGGTTTAATATAAATTCAACCAAGATTTGCCCAACACCATTCACACTGATTGTATGGAAACATATAGATACATATATATATTACAAGTTTTTAAAGTTTTTTTCAAGTTTTTTAACATCATTAAAAAAAAGTCCGGTAAACCGCTATCCCAATTACAAAATCTCCTTATTAAACCAGAAGAAATACAATTTCAGGGGAGATACCGCTTCCTATTATCGAATTTGCCGAGCCGTTGTCTCCGAAGGCAATTATGACTGGGCAGAAGAAACTCTTGAGGCGACAAAGCAAGTTGAAAAAAATTTAATTAACGTTTTTTCCGATTGGGAAAATATTCTTCAAGATAAAAACCCAAAAATCTAATCAATGCAGAAAAATTTTCCCCAAACCCAAACCCAAACCCGCCAACCCGATTCCATTCAAGCAGAAAAAATTTTTCCCCAAAGGAGGAAGCCGGTCAGATTCCATTCAACCCAGAAAGTTCTCAATGGTAGAAGCAACCACAATCTAATCAATGCAGAAAATTTCAACCAACCAACACAACCAGATTCCATTCAACGAAGAAAATTTCGCAATGGAGGAAGCCGGTCGATTCCATTCAACCCAGAAAGTTTCCCAATGGTAGAACCACAATCTAATCAATGCAAAAATTTCCCAACCAAGCAACCAGACAACCAGATTCCATTCAACGCAGAAAATTTCCCAATGGAGGAAGCCGGTCGATTCCATTCAACGCAGAAATTTTCCCCAAAATGATAAAGCCAGCACAATCTAATCAATGCAGAAAATTCCAACTAACCAACCAGCGATTCCACTTAACGCAGGAAATTTCCCAATGGTGGGAGTCACCAGATTCCAATCAACGAAGAAAATTTCCCAAATGTTCAAGAAGTCGATGAAGAAAATTTGAAATGACGACCGTCAACAGAGATGGTTGACCCATTTACGGATACTTAACGAAATAAACACATCAATTAAAGACACAAAAAGGAAATAAGCAAGACACAAGATCCCCTTTTTGTGACTTAAATAAACTACTCGGTTCTTGAACAGAGAAAAGGTCACATATTCTAATATATTCCATTAAAAAAAAAGAAGAAAACTTAATTAAAAAAATAAATAGAGACAGTGTAAAAAAATTGTAAAACATGTTATATATATATATATATATATATATATATATATATATATATATATATATATATATATATATATATATATATATATATATATATATATATATATATATATATATATATATATATATATATATATTTTATATATTTTTTGTATATAATAAAATTTTCCATATAATCATTAGATTACAAACCAACCTATATTGTTTATTATGACAGAAACCCCAAATTTTCCATTAGTTGCATAGAAAAACTCGCTTAACGCGTTAAATTGAAACTTGACCATTTTATCCTATTAGTAAGAAAAAAAAAAAATGTTAAAGGAGCCATAATTAGAGTTAAAATGACATATTATATTTATTTGAAATATAGCTTCAATAAATAACCTAGAACAATATCTAATAAAATAGATTACGAAAGAACGCATGTTTTTGAATTAAAATGACTACACATAATTTTAGATTTGAATAAAACTGGTAACAAATTAACTTTTAACACCATTTTAAAACAATCACATAAAAAAAATTTTAACTTAGTCAAACTACTTTTACGTGTTTTTCTAGGTGCGTTTAACTCGCTTTCAGAAGAATCAAGCTTCGTTCGATAGTAACCGTGCACTGTGGACAATTTTTTAGAAAGCGAGGAAATTTTTCCCCTGCCTCAAGAACAGATAACCACACGGAACACGAACAGGAAAGATAAAAGCAAAACCACACGGACAGTACGTTTTTTTTACTTTTTACACGTTTTAAATGGGCAGCTATAGTCAAATTTTCCAATATAGTGTTAATTAAAAAAACTTCTATTTATGATTAACTTAACCCAAAATTCAAGATAGAGGGCCAAACCCAACTCATTCGACGTCAAAAAATATATAAAACAGTGGAGGGGAATTTCAATTTTTCAAAATTGTCGGTTGCTTTTACCTTCAGACGTCGATATGAAGAAACCTTTTTTGACAAAAAATTACAATTTGTTTGAATAAAAATATTGTTTAATAAAGTTGTTTCAAATTTAATAGCGGTTTAAACCAAAAGTTTTCAAAAAAATTTTTTAATTTCATACCTACTTAAAAATATTTTTTGATGATTATTGGCCATTGGGAACAACTAAGGTCTTAATCACCCTTGTTAGCGACTAGGATATGGCAGTTCCAGCATAGAAAAGAAGTCACTATTTTTCTGAGAGAAATAAAGCCGCTAACCGCGGACGAACTAAAAAAATTTGGAGGAAAGTAGACGAGAAAATTAAATTAAAGTTGCGCTTATACATAGGCATACAGAACTTCGCATCTGAAAACCGCTGTCCACTCATATGCGTATTTTTTTTGCAAAAAAAATTTCATAAAAATTTAATAGGATTAAAATAAAAATAGTAATGCAGGGATATTCTTCCCCATCCGAAAATCTGTAGGATGGTATCACAAAGTGCCATTGAATTATTGATGGGGACGTCTGTAGTTAATGCTCTAGTTGTATACAAAATGGTGCATCCAACATCCAAAGTTTCTGTTACAAAATTTCGGGGGAAAATTGGTGGCGTCGCTTTTGAAATTGGTGAAGATATTCAACCACACCAAAAAAAATACAGCATGAAATAAAAGAAACTGAAGGGAGGTGCAAAAGAAATAGAAAAATTAGAAAAAAGATGTTTATACTGTTACAAGAAACTAGCGGCGGAGCAAAACGGGAAAACTAGCAGAAATTCACAAAGAATAATACTTTTGGGGCAAAATACCTGTCCGGAGAAACCTTTATTTGTATTCAGTTTTTTTTCCTGATCTTTTTTGAGTATATTTTTGTAACAGATTTTATGTTTTCAAATAATTAATAAAAATATTATTTTTTTGTTCTTTTATCCTGTTTTTCATTTAAATTGTTCTGATTCCCAAAACCACTGGTGCATATGGGTTTTCCAACATTTGCCCTTTTTTTTTTGTCTGGGGGCTTGGCGCAAATATAATATAGCCAGTTGGTCGCCGGCTGTTCAGGTTGTCAATTTTACAATCTTTAAAAAATACCATGCGGCGGTTAACGTTTAAGGGGCATACAGAAATAAAACGGGCAAAGCGACAAAAGGGATCATCGTTCTTTTTAATTTTTTCAGTTTTGAGCTACCAATTCATTTAACCATAAAAAATACTAAAGGGAAATATGATCTTGAGGGAAAATTTGCCAGCGAAATGTTAATAAGGATGCGTAGAGCCCATGAAATAGCCAAAGGAAATTTTGGGAAAAACAAATGCAGAAAGAAATGAAAATTTAAACAGCAAAAAGACACGTAAAGAATTTGAATTAGGTGATCTAGTGAAATTATATACTCCAGCAGTTCCAGTACATGGAAAACTGGCACACAAATTTTATAATAAATGGACTGACCCTTATCGAATAATCGATAAGAAAGAACCAGTTCCGTTTAAAGTTAAAGAAACTTTCGGAAAGAAAGAACAGATGGTACATGCTGAACACCTAAAACCCTATAAAGGTACTGTAACACAAGAAAATAACAATATTGAAGCCACACTAGTGGACGAACAACAAAACAGGGTTGGCAACTTTTTAAACTATGGAGAAGAACGAAGAGATCCACCAATTGGACACAATGAAAACGATTCTGAAAGTGAACATCAGCAGAGTGATTCCGAGTCTGAGAGTTAAGTCAGTAATAATTAACAAGAAAATAGTGAACATAATGAGACTTCCACATATACTGAAGATAAACCACCAAGAAGAACCAAAACCCGAGAAATAAGATTACCAAAACGTTTTAGAGAATATGTAATGGATTTGGGTTAAAGAATAATACTAATTGGAGCCACCAGTGTAAATAGTAGGCTAATTGGTATTTTATTGTTTCAGTGAAGATGATATTAATGGCTATTTTTCCTTTGGCCCAAGCAGAAATTGCAAGGGGACTGTAGAAGTCCTTCTACAAATATCAGTACCATATCATTAAGAAATGTTAGTCCTTGTCCAGATCCGGGAGAAATCAAAAGGAGGAAGAAAAAATGATTTGTCCAAATAATTAAAAGAAAAGATTTGAATACATTCATGTTTATACATGCCTAATTGAGATTACCAGGATAACTAGTTATTGGGAACATTTTCCCACCAATCTGCAGTAGACGGGGAAATTTCAACCTATATAAAACGAAATTGGAAGGGGAAGAATGTGGAAAGATACATCCCTTTTAAAAACAGTTTAAAGCCGCAAACGGACATCTGATTTAAAAAATTAAAGCTAAAACAACTACAGCCTCAGTTACTCTAGCAGGAACTTTAGATTCAAATGGATATTGCGAAGAAACCCATTTTATTGAAGAAAACAGACAATGAAAAAATTTTGTTGTACAAGCCAATATTAAAATAACCCTGCAGGACTATTATTCGAAAGTATCGTTAGAAACCAACGAAATACAGCTACAAAATAGAGTACGCTGTCCATTTTTAGAAGGTTATTGCACAGATAGTGTTAATGGAGAATCTACATGGGAAAAAGAAACCCCAGCCATGTGTAAGCAATTTAACATTATTTATGAAGGAAAAGCCACCTTTATTAAAGAAAAAGGGCAAAAAGGACCTGAACAAGAATTTGTTGTTGTGGAAGACCGAGCTAGAGTATTTGCTATACAACTTATAAAACAAGAAATGGTTTGCGGGCATACGTTTTAGCAAAAGTGAGCATCCAAGATTGCTCATATTAAGAAAACAAAACCCATTTATAGAAACTGCATTTTCAAAAATAGCTGAAAGCCGAGATGCTGACCTCATAACTTATGTAAACACAAAATTTTTATATGTAGAACAGTCTTTTAAAAGAAGTTTAAACGAAATGTTCTCACAGACCATACATAGAAGATGTTTACTTCATAGATAATTTTTGAAGAATCGTCTTATTATGGCAAATAATAATCCCAACGCAGTAGCATCATTAATCAAAAATAAATTAGGATACGTAGTTAAAACTGCCGGAGAAGTTATTTATTTAATGAAATATGTAGCTGTACCTGTTGACGTAAGAAGATAACAGTTTTGCTACATAGAGCTACCAGTAACAGCTTACAATCAAAGTTTCTTTATGTCACCTGTAACTCGCATTTTACAAAAACATGCTGAGCAAATCGAATGCAACTCAATTATTCCTTCAATGTATTATATTGACAATAAGTGGATAGGATTTGATCCATCCCCCACCCAAGGACTGATACCACAGGAATTGCAAGTTGGAGTAGAAGAACCGTTTAAATTTCACACAATTAAAGATCTGGGAGTAGGTGGCCTATATACATACACCGAAATTGAAAAAGCGCAGCGATTTATGGTTCTTAACTTAGAAAGGAACGCCTTGAATAATATTATAATAAGAAAAATGGCGGGACCACCCTATGTACAAGCACAAGGATTATTTACTTTAAGCCTATTTAATACACAAGAACTAGAAGATTTAGCTAATTCAACCTTGCAAAAACTATGGGGATGGTTAATGATTTTTGAAGATTTTATGTCCGGCGCTTTGGGGCTATATTTTGTATTTCGAATAATAACATTTGTAATCGAAACGTTTTTAAGTGCCATAACCTTGCATAAAATCAACGAATGTTCATTTCATTTGTTAGCTAGTTTCTGGGATAGTTTGACTTTATTTGTGCTACATCAAAAACAACGACAAGCAGCTAGAAATATAAATTTTTCAGCAAGATATTGGGAAAAATGATGAACTAATTAAACCCAATTGCCCAACAAAGCCTATGGAAAATTTAACATCTCTACCAATTATTAGAAGTTAAAAAAAAATCAAGTGGGCAATTACTTTTCTAACTGTTTATAAGTCTTCGATAATATGATAAATACTAACCGATTTCAACGTACTTCCTAAATTCCCGATCAGTTGAGCCACAATTTCCTATAAATTGCCAGAATAAATTAAATATCGTCACCGTCATATGAAAATCGCCTGAGTCCACTTTTTTACGAAAATGACTTTTTAACTCCATCTAGTGAAAACTCGTTATTACTATCATCTGGTCTGGTGGTTTGGTAAAAAGTTGTTAGATGGGGCCACAGTATTGAAAATTGAAAACCGCCTAAATCCACTGACGTTTATTTTGTTTTGAAACTTGCCTAAGTCCGTAAATGAGCGTGCGATTATAACTGCTAATTTATCGATCCCGTAATTATCGTATTTTAAGAGTGATCTAATTGAAGTTTGTGTTGAAGATTGTTGTTTAATGATTGAGGTAAGTAAATATAATTTAATTATTGTATAAACAGTTTACTGGTTGTATTTAACGATAGTTTTTACCCCTACAAACTTTAGCTGGCTTG